>VOPJ01000413.1:0-16311 GCA_014673585.1 Semibalanus balanoides
CGGTAGGACACTTAGTGGGCAGACTGCAATGGAACAGGTCTCAAATCAATTCGTACCGAGTCATTGTGCAGTGGCAGTTGTCTAAAACAGACACGTTTTGGCTCTGTCGGCTAAGGCTCTGTTCAGTTTGGGTGACGCCCCTTCTACGTATCGTTTCCGAACTAGTGACTATTCGATACATATGTTGAAAGATTGTCGTGATAACGATGACGTTTCGAGTCACCGGCAGCCACACCAACAACAACTGCCTTAGTAAGAAGCTTACTCTGACAAAGAATTTTTGACAGAATCCTTGCTGTACGTTTTGTTCTCCTTAAAAATGCTTTGAATGGTCGGCTAGCGGAAATTTGATAAAATCGGCCAACTTGGCAACGTATGTTCGTAGAACTATTCTGTAAGTGAGTGATTTCTTGACATGGCCTCCAAAACTAGATAACTATCTCAGTAAAATATCGTATCGGGAATGTGACTGGTTTCCTTTGAAGGGAAATATCGACTTTTTGATACATTTGTTTCATTATTATGTGTTACATATAAGAAACGTTGATCAAGTCTCAATTAATATGTTTTATCTCGAAAATTAAATTTTTACGGAAATTTAACAAATGGTACATATATATATATATATATACTTCTTTCGGATTTAATGAACGGTATTGTCCTTCACTTTTTAGCTACGCGACATATCTGGCGCTTTTCTTTGAATTTGTTCAACGTTGAAAACTAAAAAGTGACAATAGCTTATACATTATTTCTACGAAACGCCACCACTTGACCTCTTGACCTCATCACTTGACCTTGACCTGAGGTCATTTTTTACCTAACATGGTCAACATGAATATGGTCCAACGCGCCTTGACGAGAAAATATGGTGGACTCAAATATATTGCTTTATTTATATTAGGTTAAAAGTTATTTGCGAAAAAAGATGTTGCCAAAAATACACTTTTTGGCCTTGGATTACCTCTGAAGCCCTAATTATGGCGTGAGCTAAAATCAGAGGACACCCAGGCGTTTTCAAATTTCAAGAACTTTCAACTTTTTCAGTTTGTTTCTATAGCCGACATAGCTTCTGAGATCTTTGAAGGTATCTGGAGTGAAATCCTAAATCTGGCAAATCTGACCTTTGGATGACCTCTGGTGACCTCAATATTGAACTGAACTAAAAAACTGGCCTGGCCGATACAATTTCGATGGAGCCTTTCTTGAGCTATCTAACGCCGTTTACCACCTGTCGCTACATTGTGTGGTTTTCGAGATCATAGGGGGAGGCGAAATCACCCCTTTCTATGACGTGTAATTATCTAAGACCTTCCAGGGCGCGTGTTAACGGAATTAAAATTGAAATAACTTCGGTCAGAGATGAGTTAATGCTTAATTATAATGGTTTTACATTTAAGTTTGTTTCATTCTCCTTATTCCGTTTGTGTTGGAAACGGTAATTACTTCCTTTAGAGCTTCAGTGCATAAGCTCTCACCGAACGTAACTCTGCTACGTAACTACGGGTCACTCTGGGTATCTCAGCTCAATGCCATTGAAGGATTGGGCGGCGAGCCCCTCTAGCCTGTTCGTTCGTATATTGACGTTGAATGTTGAGGATCGTTATATTTCTTATTGTGCATTATGTCACCTCTGGCGAGTAGTCTTGGGCGTTGGTTGTCGTCTCTTAGGAGGTTCAAGGATCGCCAGGGTCAACAGAGGAAATTATGGATTGATGCCTTAAGGTGGGGGGCGGCAGTGTGGAGCCAATAGGGTTGTCGGCCTAATGTGTTTGGTCCTGGCCTTGTTCGGTTGTCTGGCACCAAATCTTGTTTTGTTCTCTAAGGTAGATGGGCATGTTGCTCTCGGTGCTCATATCCGGTAGTGTGTAGTGTCGTGGCAGCGGGGGGGGGGCATATTGGGCTGGGTCTCGGCCCCTGGTAGATTTGGTCTAGTCGGAGGTAATGTCTGACTTCGGTGTTCTGTCGGACGTGGTTGCCTCGGGGGATATCTGGTTTTTCCACAAATCAACCCGGTGGTCGATTCACCTTAAACGGGACATCTACACTCTCTTTGTAATTAGGAAATAAGTGAATGAAATGAGACAAAACCTCTTTTTCACGAGGAGGCCGACTCCAGGTGTTCGCGCGAAACCAACAAAACACGTAAAATAAAAACTTGAGGGATCCACCATATCCATGTTTGATCCCCAAATTCACGCCTCGCCATATATATGGCAAGGTCCAAGCCGATTTTATCACTTCCATAATATTGAGCATCGATAGATACTACCAGCATAAGACCGCATTCTAGAGAACTCTGATAAGAGAATATTCATAGTCGAAGTCAAAAACCAGACCTAAATTCATTCAGGGCACACATTGTTAACCACCACCACAACTTAACCAATCTTTAACAACTATCTCTTACACAAAGACTCACTTTAACCGAATTTTGTCTGTGCAGTTATTTGTCCTTACACATTAGGGGTATTTTGGCGCGTGCGCAGTTATAGTCTCAGCGTAGATTCTCACACGGCAGTGATAGTAGTTTAGATGGCCCTTTTTCTGATAAAATGCCCAATAGTTTATGGTATTCATTGTTATGCTCATCAATCTCCAAAAATAGTTAACCGGGCTTACCTTTTTGGAGAGACTATGAATAACTCCGGCCTCTCGTGGGTATATTTCCATGCCAGGCGTTCGCGCGACTGCCCAGGTTAAACGAAAAGGGAGGAACAAATTATAGCTTTCACTAAGGAATATTTAGATAGATCCCATGCCCTAGCTCCATGACGCCTTCTACACGAAATGTTCCTAGGTTAATTTGGCCACGATTCACCGGCTTTTCCTGGGCGAACTTGTAATCCTCGGTCCATACCTCCAGGTATTGGGGAGCATATGTTGCCCCCGCTCCTAGGGTGTATGGGTAATGTAACTGCCTGCAAATCAATCATAGGCGTATCACAGGATCCACCAGGGGCCTCTTTCAGAGGGTGAGGATTTGCGGGGGGCCAAACATTTTTATAAAAATTACACAATCCGCCCGCCTATAATTACTCTTATGGAATATCTCGGAATTAATCCTCTACGTTCCACCAAAATCTATTTCCTAAGTTTGCTTGCATTTTCAATCTAAAGTTCATTATTAGCGGTCAACCTCGCCTTTCTTACGCTCTTTACCCCTTGGAGGGCTCTCGGACCAATCTCTCCTTAACAATGCTTTCAAAAAAGGACCCCCGTGCCTTCGCAGAGAACTTTTGCTTTCATTCCATCCGCGAAAACTGAAGTATAATATCCGTTTGGGTCCTTCTTGGTATTTGGGGTTGATCACCATTGCCACCTGGAAGCTCCCTCCCGTTGCAATAATATTACCCCCTGTTCCTGGCTTACTTCCTTGTCCTTGACAACTTTCCTTGGCTGCCCTCTGCAATCCGGTCCGTTTCTTCCCCAACTTTGAAATTGCGGTGGGGGAGTGTACTAACAAAACTTAGGGCATGCAGCGATTGATTTACCAGGCCCATTTGTGCGTTGGCTGTTCCTTGTTGGGTACACAGAATAGTTATATTTTTGATTAAGAAATATCGAGAACTACTGTATGATAGAAGGCTGAATGCACTGCAAGGCAGTGGCAGGGGCCGTAGGAACTCATTTGAAGTTGGGGGGGGGGGGGGGCAAAAGGCATTTTTGAAGTCGATTTCTCTTTTCCATGCACCGTCCATAAAGGCGTAATGTTAAAATCCGAAATTTTTGGGGCAGCTGCCCCCCCCCCCTTGCCCCCCCCGGCTCCTACGCCTATGCATGCAGGGAACGTAAGCAAGAGAGGCTGAGGTTGTGTTCCTGTAGTATACCACGCCAATTCGGATATAAATAACACACAGTGACACTGTTTCTGTTAGTATTACCTAACAATCGCAGTCACGCTAAGTAAAACTGAAGCCTCAAATACAACTTACAAAATACCAATCATTGGTTATCATAAAAGCACTATAGCTGGGCCTTTGGAGTGACCATGACAGAGTAGGTATATTGTTTATATACAATAAATCCACTTGTGAATACATGTGACCTCAGACAACCTCAACGGGAGGTTTATTAATTGAAAACGTCTTAAGGTTCATAATCATTGATAGACATGCACAGACTTAGACTTAATTGATTGTCGCTGCCCTCATATTTTATCTGTAAAATTATTTGCAAAAATGCATATAAGATGTAACCATGACACACTGTGTGTCTTCGCAATGTTAAAAAGACTGTTAATCCGGCAGTCAATGGGGTATTTTTTGTAACACGAGACACTCGGGGGGGGGTTAACTCCCCCGTGTATCTTCGTATCCAATATAACGATCGCGCTGAATCAAACGGAAATCGATAGCCCAGGAATTGCATCGACATAGAATAATTTGTGTTGCCATAGAGGTCACTGGGTACGTCACAGGTGAGGTCAAAATCGAGCTATGAGTTTATGGGCCATACTTTCCATTCAAAGTCTTTGGATGCAACCATGATCACCCAGAGTGCTCTTAAAGCTATGATCCATATTCCACATAAGGTTAAGGGTAATAGTTGGCAAAAGATCAAGGCCAAGGTCAGGTCACATAAGGTCACTATGCCAAGCAATTATACGAAAGTCATGCAACAAATGTTTGTTATACTTTTTACGTGTGGAACTCGATATTGATACTCATTTTACCGCCTGACTTAATGTACGTAAAGTAAAGGTCAAGCAAAGGTCAATTTCAGGTCACAGAAGGTCAAAATTTATATCAGTAAACATAATTAATTAATGCATTTTTATGGACCGGTTTTTTTCCGTTCTCAGAATACATTATATGCCATTTACTTGGTCCTGTAATCAATGGCCAGAAAAGGCCCGAACATGAAATTCCCAGATTTGACCGTCGATGTTAGCCCAACATACCTAAGACGTCATCACTCAGTCAAAAATATATAATGGGTATGGTAGTTGACTTGGTATAGTTTTCTTTCTCGGACATTTATACGTTTATACAAATTCAAAAGTATTGATTTAACAGCGCGCCGTGGCGAGTGCTTCGGCGCCACCTTCCTCAGGGCGAGGGGTGTTTTCGAACACCCCCCCTTTTCTAAACTCGGCTCCTATTGGGACCTGACCATATAACGAAAAATATCATTCACGAGCTCGTCAAAAGGGGATTCGGGAACTATTCGTTAAAAAATTTTGGCTCATAGTAGTCATAATTAAAGTCCACAGAGGTCCATCAAGAAGTCAAATTTTCAACACTTCCTCAAATTTTTTCCTAGATTTTTATGAACATAGCTCCCAGATATCCCAAATATCTCGGAAACTATGATAGCTAGGAGTAAACAAGTAAAGAAGCATTAGATAGCTATTTAAATTTGAAATCGAACGTAGGTCTTCAAATTTGAGCTCAGATCAACAGTTTAGGATCCAGAGGTCATCAAATGTCAAAAATGCAGTTTTTGGTAAAATATGTTTTCCTGAATAGAATTTAATCTAAAATGAAAACACATATACATTTTTGACACTATCGTAGTTCTCTACTCTACGTCAATAAGACGCTGTGAAATATATACTTGATGACCTCAGTAAGGATCAACTTCAAAAAATTTGACCTCAGGTCAAGGTAATTGGTGACCCAAGATAGGTGATGTTGACATATTGGGGCGACGCGACAGACGAATTACGAATAACAGTGGTGTCATCCGCTCTCGTCTCTTATCGTATTATCTTAACAGAGTATCTAGCAAATCATTGCAGATGACCTCAGATGACCTCGGATGACCTTGTAGAGATCTTTTAGAAACAATCGCACCTAGTCATTCAAATTGAGCTAAAAAACATTGGATTATGAAATAAACAGCCTGATAACCAAAATGCATAACTTTCAGATCATAAGAAGCATCTGTTTTATTTTCCATTTCACCTTATATGGGGAGTGATCAGGAAAATTGACCCTGAACTTAAGGAGGGGTATTCACCGATAATCGAAGATCCGAGATATTAAAAACTTTAGATAGGTCCTAGTTCTCTTAATGAAAACCCTGTAAAGGATACGAACCAATCCGCTAAAACTGTGGCTTTAGGTAGAAACGAAAACTTTTTCGGAGGTGGGTCACTTGACTAAGGCCTTGGTGACACTACCTAGACATGACCAATATTGTCAAAAAAAACTTTTTTGAAAGCTGTACAAAAGATTTACGAACAGGTACTGAAAATTTGGGCGAGCGCTAAAGCGCTCAAAGCCGTATTTTTTTCGATATCCAGGAAAACCTGAGGGGGGGATGTCTTAACACTCCCCCCCGGCCCGACGCGGTTAAGGGGCATTTTTTTGAAGTAAAGTGGTTATTTAATTATCGCGGTCAGAAACAACTGTGTAATCACAAAATCTGAGATTGCCATGATGTAGCCACTTGATACCTGCATATCTTTTCACGTTTCGGATTCCGTTTTGCTTACTAAATGGAATTTGTATGGTCTCTTAAAATTTAGCTGATTTCGGTGTCAAAATCATGTGTAGTGACATCACTAACTTGGCTATATCGAAAAAATCGGACAAAAAAATGCAAAAAGTATGCCCGGACAGGTACTAGACGTTAAACGTTGATAGCTGTATTATGTCGTGAGTTATTCTAGATATTCTGTAGCAGGGCTAGTCTAGAGTTCTACATGGGGCCGCCATCCCCATGGCTGGCCGAACCCCATGGGTGGGCCGGACTGGAAAATCTCTAGATCATGGCTGTGGCTACGGCTATGGCTGCATAGTCTACCTGGGGGTTTGTTTTGCATACATATTATCAAACCAATCATGGTTAAAACAAGCCGTGGCATGTTGCCATAACAGTAGACTGGAAAATAAAACATTATAAATATGAAAGTTTGCAAAAAATCACTCTCACGACTGGCCAACGGCGCAAGCCATTGACAATTTGGGATGGCTGTGGCTGTGAAGAGTGGCTGTGGGGCGGCCGATAGGCCAGAAAGTGCACCATGTGCGAACTCTAAGGGACTACCCACCAGTGAACTGCGAGTTAAAGGGAGAATATTCAACAACTTCCAACTTGTTAACAACAATTTCAAAAGCCTCCGTTAGACGTATCAAATGAAAATGTTATTCAGATTTAAGATTTAAAAATTATTTATTCAATGTTTTAAGTTTGGAAAATACATAATGTTATTCATGAAGGTCACTGCCATTGATCTCCTTCCCTACCAATACCGTGTGAACAAGTCATAGGGCAAGCAATGAAGTAAAAGCGCCACGGTACGTGACAACGTCCCGGATTGGTTCAATGAGGCAAATCGCCGACACTAAATAGGTCACCGTTCATGTGAATAGGTAAGCCTCCGATTTAACTGCCAGTATTGTTGGTTGATTTTTGGAGAAATGTCAAATGACTTAATTTCATGATAATATACACTATACAGCATATTGTTACTGTTATATACAGCCGGAGAAAAAGCTGATTCGAAATCCCTAATGTTGAAAACGTATGAAGCAATTTGCAAAGCAAGTACTAGGTAGGCCGCTGTTATGTGCACAACTTAACTGCTAATTTGGTTACATTTTTATTAAATGTCTGTTAACTGTAGAGGATCGACGGCATACAATCGAAATAAGCAGAACGCAAAATATATTTACAACTCCATTGCGCAAAAAATCAATACGGGAAAAGCCAGCAGTTTGATGTGTACCGAAAGTACTTGTTAAGTACCGGTCGTTAAAAGTGTGGAACGGTTAACAACTTAAACTTGAAATATTTTTCAATAGGGAAGTTGCTATGCAAATTGTAATGAGTGTACAATATTTTTTAGTCTCGTCTGTTGATTTCAAGTATAGCTCCATTTTTGTGGGAAAGGATCAATATTTTCCTTTAAACGAGCAGACTGTAAATGTTTCTTAAATGTTAAAGAGCAAGTGTCTCCTTCTGACAGGAGACGGATAACGAGCATGCAATTGGCGTAATTGTGTTTGTACATAAATAGATTCTAGACGTTCGCGAAAGCAAATGGACTTCAGCGTAACGTATCTGAATTCCGCGAGGTAATATATGGGTTACCATAGACCCCCCTTCTGCAGAGCTCCGAATTCCCTGAAAAAAACTACTCATTCTATGAGACTCAACACACGATTGAATTGGACGGTAAGACAAATGTCCTCAGAATGTATGTTTGCGAACCATTTTAACTAACTGCAGTTTTGCTTTGTAACACTTATACACTACCACAAGCTCATTTTGCTTTGTGTCGACTTACCGAGTGAGCAAAGGAGCCTGAGGTCACTTCGACAGAACAAGGCCAACCAAAAAAGCCGATGACAGTGCACAACAAACAATGCAATTTATCAGGTGAAATTCGAATATAAACATGTTCATTGTTCATGTCATGACAGGTATGTGTAAGCTGTACACGAGTTGCTCCAAAGGAAATAACTGCTGCGGCTTTCAATTAAGCTTAAGGCAAGCGACTGTGTGGTGGGAAAATACAGCCTGATAAGTGATAACAGTGAGGTGGCGAGTGGCACAAAGTTGGATGCAAGTGACGAGGAGACATGCCAAACCCTGGAAACCAATAGATATAATGAAGAAATGTTGACTGCAACGTTTAGTTACGCCACTGTGTGATTAAACGACGCAAGGTACCCCACAAGTTCCTTCAAATACTACTCGAATAAGTACATATTTCAAGGAACCTACGGGAAGACAAAACACATTTATTTAGCTTAGCTTATGACTAGTCCGTGCAGCTTCACAAGCAAACCTTGCAAAAATCAAACTTACTAGAACTTCAATAGCCTAGCTGCAAGCATGATCAAGTTAGCCTCACCGCGGTCAGAAGCTGAACGCGTGCCTACCTTGACGGCGGCGCGGACAGCAGATCTTGGGCCGCCGGCGGCGCCTCCTGCCCCTGCCGCCACCGCCCCCGCCGGGGCACTCAGTCAAGAACTGGGTCATGGCCTGCCGGTCCTCCGGGCAGCGGTTCTGCTTCTTACAGACGCCGCTCAGGCCATCATCGGTGGTGCAAAGCTCGCGGCGCCGGTTCCCTTCCTCCAGATCCTCGGGATCAAACACGTCCACACCACCACCTGGCGGGGGCATCACGTCGGTTAGACCAGGTTGAGCGTCATCCGACAGTGTGATCAGCCCAAGCGCAGTGCATTACCCAGACGTATGGTCAGCCCCGCCCAGTCATACCCGACACCCGCCTGCAACACACAGCGCATGGTTTAGAAAAGCGCACGTCAAAGCCCGCCCGCACCCACATGCCGCGTTATCCCAATTGACAGAGCTAGGAGTCGAATTGGGATCTGAAGTGTGCTGGAAAGAAAATATTAAAACAGCTAAGTGGTCAGAATAGCACATTTATTTCTGCATATTCAAAGTGCAAATGTGGAAGACAATGTAGAGTAGAAGACGGCGGGGAGGAGTATCTGAGTGTTGGAGCTGTTGAATGAGTTTCTGTGCCGCCCTGGTCGCCCCTGCAGCTGCGGGCCACTGTTTCTGCGGCTGACCTATATTGCTCTGGTTGCCTTGGTTGCTTTGGTTACCTTGGTTGCCTTGGTTGCCCTGGTTGCCTTGGTTGCCTTGGTTGCCCTGGTTGCCTTGGTTGCCCTGGTTTCCTTGGTTGCCCTGGTTGCCTTGGTTTCCCTGGTTGCCCTGGTTGCCTTGGTTCTGGCCGGGCCGGACGCCGAACACACTGCCGAGGAAGGCGCCGGCCTGCTGATGCACTTGCTGGCCGTCAATGGCGATGCCGCCGCCTGGCCGCTGCTGGACGGCGCCACCCAGCGCCTGGCCGAACTGGTTCAGCAGCTGGCCGAACGGATTGCCGCCGCCCTGCTGCTGCTGCTGCTGCTGCTGCTGCTGCTGCTGTTGCTGCTGCTGCTCCTGCTGCTCCTGCCGCCGGTTCGGCTGCTGCTGCTGGAAGAACGGGTTCCCTGCAGAGGAGTAGAGGAACCACAGCGTCGCAGTGATAGGAATGTGACAGTATAGTGCGTCGGCTAACCACGGGCAGGTGGAACCAAAAACATTCAAACCGCACCCACTCCAAACAAAAGTGCAGGATAACGGCTAGCGGCTAGATTTGCGGGGATCCCAGCAGGAATATCGTCGACTCATCGACGTCATTTGGCTGGAGCTTGCATGATTCTGGAGTACAATGAGAGCGTACTGTTGTAATACATGTGAAAAGGTATAAAATGAGAGCGATCCGCTGCCGCTCGCCTCCAGCACACCCTTTTGTTCCGCCTGGCCATTGTTAGGCGGCGGTTCAGGGTCAGTGGCGAGGCCACGATTAGCAGCACGCTCTTTGTTGAGGTTCGCTGACAGCAGTTACGGTCGCTGCGTCCAATGCATCATTAGCCGGCAGGGTTTTAGCGCTGCTCGGCTCCGGCTCAACAGGCGAGTCTAGGCCGATACATAGATGCTTGCTAGTAAGCAATGAGCAGCAAAAGAATGTTTGAAAAATGACTGGCTGCGAACGGAAGGCAACAACAATAATTTCAGTGATTATCTGCTATCTGTATCCCAGGCGCACCACACATGGCGCTTCACAACAGTTTCGCGATATCGTTCACTGCAGATCACATATACCTATACAATGGAATCTGGTAACAAAGGCGTTCAACATGACAAAGGTCCTTTCCCAAGCATGCCGTCGTCATCCGTTGAAGTCAAGCAAACCAGGGAACAAAGCATACCAACTAAGGGTAGCATGCGTATCCGACGGATATAGACAGCAATTATGCAGACATTCAACATGACGACAACCAGAGACAGGGAAAGTCAGTAGACAAAGCGTAATATATGCAGATCATTTCAATGGCTCGGATGAACTCATACCGGATAACCAAGAAAACAGCCATCAACAACGTACAGTGAAAGAATGTTCAGACCAATGACTATAGTACAGCACCATAACCAAAAGGAACGCTTGGTGATGGAGTATCTTACAGACCAACGACTTTAGCAGACAATAATAGGGACATACCGTAACGCATGGCAGTGCAATATTGTGCAGACCACGAAGCACAGTGCATTGTGCACACCGTAACCAGCAACAACTACGACAATATTAACCCTCACCCTACGGGAGTGTTTTTCACCTTCGTCCTACGGGGTGGCCTGACAGGACCCCGCCTGCTAACTTCAAAACCAAGCAATATAGAGCAACGCAGAAAGAACCAGCATGCTCCCTGTCGTGTGAGGAATCTGATGGCATACAATTTTTAGATTTCAGGTCATCGGGTGACCATCCAGGTCAAGTGAATGACATAGGATCGACCACGTCCAAAAATAACGATTTTGCTCAGACCGTCGTAATTATTAGAGTTATGAAAATACAATGATTTAGTTAGCTTCGAAATGTTGGTCGTTGAATTAGCAATCTGACCATATATCAGATTTTAGGTTTGGCACAGATAACATGATACCTGGATTGGACACTCAATTTTCGGCCTCTTATTGCAGAGCCAAAATTTGAAACGGAGATGTTAAGCTGATACACTTGTTGTATCGGCTCGTGCAAACGCGAGTCCAGCACCGTCATTGGAAGTTGTCGCTCCGAAATACAGAAAAGGTATTAATTTGCTCGCATCTGGTCAACAAAAGTAAAAAAAAAAAAAAAATGACGACGTCATAAGTTGTTTGCACTTAGAGAGCCATCACTCAGTCAAAAATAAACATACTGCTTTACAGTTTTGGGTATTGTTAATAATCAGTTCTATCACATTTAGTTTTTAACATCATTGACAATTTTAATTTTATAGTGATTTAAAAGCAATCATTTTTTTACTTTTGGGGTCAAAAACCAAAAGTTTTGGATTTCCGAAATAACCATTTATTAAACAATTCCATTTTGTGTCTTTTCCGTTTTCGGTTTGCTATTATCCGCAAAACTCTATTTTCTACGATTTTTGCAAATATTTACTGTTTTTCACCAACATGACGTCACTAAAACATAATTATCTTCCAAATTACTTCACCGATTCCAACGAGTTTTTGACAGCATACGCATAATTGTTGTAAACTCAGCTACTCACTAATTTCAGAAAGATTCGCCTTATATGTAAAAAGCAATTCAAGAAAAAACACAGGGGCCTGCCAGCCCCCCCCCCCCCCACCCGTAGGGCGAGGGTTAAAGGCATCTTAACCACCAGCGGCACCTTGAATAGTGAAATATTGCACAGACCAGCGACCATTCAGTTTATACTACAGACGAAGAGCACCGCCCACCAATGTCGACAAGCCCCAGCGGACAATTACCAAAGCCACCAGACCCTGGATGCGGACGTCGATGTGGACGGTGGCCGTGGGAGTGAGGTCTACCTTGTTGGAGAAACTGCCCGAAATTGAACCCTGTAACGAACACAGAAAGCCGTCATTAGGACAAAGCACACATAAGCAAGCATTATACTTACATTGCGCATCAGAGACGGCAAGACACAGACAGCAGAGTATCGAATGGAGCGGATTAGAAAGAAACATAGGTTCAGTATTGGTTTATCAAAATATTTCACGAACACAAATGCAAAGTCTTTAGCCAAAGTCCAAGCCCAGAATAATCCCCATAAACAAGTTTTCCTGAGGTTTAGAAGAGTCCAGACTACTTTTCATTAAAAATCAGTCCGAGTGGTAAGCGACGGTAACTTATCCATTACACTCTCGTAGACACACTCCTTCGGACTCCATCGCTCTCCAGCATGTCAATACATTCTCATATTAAATCAGACCAAGTTCATTGCTTCTTTAGCGCTACCGGGAATCCAACCTGGGTTATCTGGGTAACCTACATCAAAGGCACATGCTCTGAACAATCCGGCTTATTAAAACCTTGTCATTGACTGGGGGACGTATTAACGCCCCCCCCCCCCCTCTAATGATTTTTTGTAACAGCTCCAAAACCAATAGCGCTATCAACGTGAAACTTAGAGTACCTTCTTTTATGTCGATTTGATATCTTCTGTTAAATAATGAACCAATTTCGTATATTTGTTTTGTTTCAACTCGAGATAAAACGAATTTAGCAGCGTCACTTCTTATGAGTTTGACACAAATAATAATATAACTTCAATGGAACTTTAAATATCATATTTTGAGAAAATGCAATCCAAGAAGTCAAGATATCGCAAATGGCATGGGCTACAGAATGGCCATCTCGGATTTTTTGTAATGTGTTTTTTACCCTAAAGAATATAGATTAAAAATGTCCACAAAATCAATATTTTCAAAAATATTAAGAAAACTGAATATGTCAGAGAAACTCGCATGGGTAGCTACCATACCAATGTGAAAATGTTATCACCTTTTTTTCTAACTGATGGCATCTTAACACGTGCCCTGGACGGCCTCTGAGAGTTACTCGAGAATAACACGTGAGCATTACACGGAGGTGGAAGGGGCAGATTTTGTCGCCCCTATGATCTAAAAACCAAGCAACGAAACGACAAGTGGAAAACGCTGTTAGATGGCTTGAAACAAGCTCTCTATCAAAAGTATTTCCGTATTTTTAGTTTAGGTTAACATCAAGGTCACTAGAGGTCATCAATGGTCAGATTTTTTAGACTTGGGACTTTGTTCCAGATACCCCCAATTATCTCAGGCACAAGCGGGGAAAAACAATTGAAAGCTCATGACTTTGCAATCACTAACATGTCTTCAAATTGGAGCTCAGTCCTATTTTTGAAGCTCCAAAGGTCATCGAAGGTAAATAAAACTATTTTTGGCAGAACTGTGTTTCGCAAATAACTTTTTAACTACTAAAGATAAAGCAATACGCTTGACGCCATCATGTTTGTATCGTCAAGGCACTTCAAATCCTATTCGTGTTGACGAACAGTTAAAGGTCAATTCATGTCGCAAGACATCAGAAGAAATCCTCTTTAGGAGCCGTCTCAAGCTGTCTGTCACAGGGAAAAACGAACTGCGCGTCGCTCCTGGCGCCGGACATCTGCAGACTAACGAGCTGTGAGTCCGTACAGAGCGTTAATACCAGGTGTTACGTAATGAGGAAAACGGGTCCTGTTAACAGTTAACACCCATCGCGTCCTATTCAGACGCGTCTAATTTATATTCAGAACATGCGTTGCTTAAATCCTTAATCAGGAGGAATATATGCGCAATTCGCCCTCAATACGTGACCTTCTGAATTAGTCTGCAGTTTTGCGTCGGTGGCTCTGCGGACTGTCTCTGTCTGTCCAGTCCACGGAGGGCCCTGTGTCACAAAACAGTGCGAGGGCCGCCCGCAGGGATCTTACATCGGTGGCGTGCCGACCAGTGACCCTACAGTCTGCAGTCCCACAGTCCCACAGTCCCACAGTCCCACAGTCACACAGTCACACAGTCACACAGTCACACAGTCACACAGTCACACAGTCACACAGTCACTAGATCCACACAGTCCACAGCCACGCAGCTCCACGCAGCGCAACAGCGCACAGCCGCACAGGAACAACGCACAGCCGCACAGCCGCATAAGCCGGAGCACGCGCCAAAGGCCGCACAAGCCGACAGCCGCACAGCCGCACAGCGACATACAGCCGACAGCCGCACAGCCGCACAGCCGCACAGCGCACAGCCGCACAGCCCGACAGCCGCACAGCCGCGACAGCCGCAACAGCCGCACGCCGCACAGCCGCACAGCCGAAGCCGCACGCGCACGAGCCGCACAGCCGCACAGCCGCACAGCCGCACAGCCGCACAGCCAGCACAGACCCGCCAGCCGCACACAGCCGCAAGCCGCACAGCCGCACAAGCGCAAGACCGCACAAGCCGCACAGCCGCACAGCGCACAGCCGCAACAGCCGCAAGCGCACAGCGCACAGCCGCAAGCCGGCACAGCCGCACAGCCCCGCACAGCCGCAAGCCGCACAAGACCGCACAGCCGCAAGCCGCACAGCGGCACAGCCCGCACAGCGCAACAGCCGCACAGCCGCAAGCCGCACGCCGCACAGCCGCAAACAGCCGCACAGCCGCAGCAGCCGCACAGACCCGCACAGCGCACAGCCGCACAGCGCACAGCCGCAAGCCGCCAAACAGCCGCACAGCCAGCACAGACGCATCAGACCCGCACAGCCCGCACAGCCGCACAGCCGCCCAGCGCAGCCGACAGCCGCAAGCCGCACAGCCGCACAGCCGCACAGCGCACAGCGCAACAGGCCGCACAGACCGAAGCCGCACAAGGCCGCACAGCCGCACAGCGCAAGCCGCAAAGCCCACAGCCGCACAGCCGCACAGCCGCACAGCCGCACAGCCGACAAAGCCCGCACAGCCGCCAGCCGCACAGCCCGCACAGCGCACAGCGCACAGCCGCACAGCGCCAGCCGCATCAAAGCCGCACGGGCACAGCAGCACTAATGCCCGACAGGCACAGCCGCCACAGCCGCTACGCGCCACGCACAGCGCACAGCCGACAGCCGCACAGCCGCACAGACCGCACAGACCGTACAGCCCGCACAGGCACAGCCGCACAGCCGCACAGCCGCACAGCCGCACAGCCGACAGCGCACAGCCGACAAGCCGCACAGCACACAGCCACACAGGCCACACAGCCAACAGTCTACAGTCTACAGTCTACAGTCTACAGTCTACAATCCACTTGGCAGTCCCACGGTCACATGGACAGTGGACAGTCGGTAGAGGCGACATCTTTGAAACCACAATCCCGCAGACTGTAGGCTTTTGGTCGCGGGTCCTTCGTGTAGACTTCCGAGAAACATCGTTGATTTCTTAACTCTTGCGTACTTCTTGTGAATCTAGCAGTAAATTCGAATGAACATTGATCCATAACACTTCGTGCTTGCTCTCATTTTAGTATCTGTTTATGAGTTCTTGATTCCTGATATTCACAATAAGCCTCAGGCTATGACGTTCTGATCTGGTCCTGGTCACTGCATTTTGGTATAGGGCTTGTGTGCAAGTGCTTTGTGTAATGTAACTGAAAGCTATAGCCAGCCGTAAGAACACGTCTGTCGACCTCGGAGCCTCCCCATTCTGCACCACGGAGGGAGATGTCCGGCCAGAACCGGTTCTTCTTTATCTGGTCAGGTCATCAAGCTACAGTACGGCACCGCGGTGTATCTCTAGCCGGCTCGAGCCAACTATAGACAGAGAAATGGCACCGTGTCAACTCACCCAACATCAGGGACGGACTGCTCACCACTCAGCCAGTCAGCCACTGACAATCTGAAACCTACATAATTGAAGCAATGAAGCAAAAAAGCGAAGCATTCACAAACAGCCGACGACCCGTATCCTGTCACCAAGCAGACAGCACATAACATTGATATTGTTTTCGAATCGTCTTAAGCTGTAAGAGCGATAGTTCATTGATCA
>VOPJ01000414.1:0-16311 GCA_014673585.1 Semibalanus balanoides
CAATGATAAGAGAAGTTGAATGCTTCGTACAACGATAAAGGTGAAATAATGTGTTATCTTTGCATCCCTCTGATATGCAAGATAATGTTGCACGTGAGTTATCGACGAAAAAACAAGTTGCACTGAACTGAACTGGAACTGAATCAAACTCTACCTAGTCTACTCTACCTATATAGCATTCTTCATGTTTCATGTCTCCCTCGTGGAAGATAGGAAATATTTTTCCGCGCGTGTTCCTGAACAAAACCTCGCTCCTTCGTCGCTCGGTTTTTCAGTCACACGCTTGGAGAAGATATCCTTATCTTCACTCGAGCCATGAGAAATCCTTGAAGAATCCTGAGTAGGGTTTGATTCAGTCCAAGCAAGTTCAGTACTTATTTTTTGATTGAAACTCTTTGTGGTTTATCTTGCATCTCAGAGAGATTACAGGCCCTGTAATAACACATTAGCCGTTTCCACGAATGGTTATTTTGCGCGATTTTTTTTTTAACATTTTAAAATGTTTAAAATTTTAGTAGTGCCGCTTCCAACGATGGACTAATTGGCGAAAAAATGTTTTAAAACCCTTGCCCCTACGGTCCCATACCGGAGGGTTAACATTTTCTCGCAAATTACACATCGTGAGACGGCTTCCCACTGAAACACTTAAATGTTTTAAAAAAATTAAAATGTTTTAAATGTTTCAGTACTAGCCGTTCCCACGATGGACTAATTTGCCGAGAAATGTTTAAAGCCTTGCACTACGGTCGCCGTAGGGCGAGGGTAAAGCATTTTTTTCGCAGATTAGTCCATCGTGAAAGCGTCTACTACCAAACCACGCCCAAAATATTTTTAAAAATGTTTTAAAACTTTTGCGCGAAATTTTTAAAAACATTTAAAATGTTGTTGGAGTGTTTTTAGTAGTAGACGCTTTCACGATGGACTAATCTGCCGGAAAAAATGCTTTTAACCCTCGCCCTACGGGACCGTAATGCAAGGGTTAACCCGCGCCCGACTGGGCCTCTGCATTTCCTTCGCCCGACTGGGGGGAGGGGGGGGGGTTGAACACCCCCCCTCACTCGGCTCCCATGATACGTAGACCAAAACAAAAGACACTTGTTCGAACCGTTATTCTAAAAATCATTTCGAAACTATTTCAGACTTTTGTTTCGCTCACGTCCAAAACTCAGGTCACTAGAGGTCATCGAAGGTCAAATTTTCAAGTTTTAGGACATCGCTCCAGAAACCCCAAAAATATCTCGAAAATATCTATCTAGAAACAACGTTTAAAGACAATCGCTAGCCAATGAAATCTTGCAATGGCACCCAGGTCCTTCAAATTGACGCTCAGTCAATAGTTTTAGGCTCTAGAGGTCATTTTAAAGTCAAAAAAGTTGAATTTGGCAAACAATATTTTTCGTGAATAACTCTAGCCAACAAAAGATAACGCCATACTGTTTACGCCAATCGTTTTGTCTCATCAAGGCCTTTGAAATAAGTACAATTTTAATCATGTAAGTCAACTTAAAAAAAATGACCTCAAGGTAAAGGTCAAGTGGTGACCCAAGTAAGGTCATGTTGCATATCAATAGATGTGTCTTACGAGACAAACACACTGATGTAAGTTGCAGTTCTCTATCTCATTATGGCCAAGTTATTGACGAAAAAGGTGTTGGTGACCTCGGATGACTCAGCATGACCCTGCAATGTTCCCTGAAGCAAAACCTGCACTTGGATCATAACATAATATCATATTATAACATCCTCCAGAAGGAAAATTGACTGATATCGTCGCCAAAGAAAGCATTGATTATTTCTCCATTGACTTATTAATGGGGAGATCGCAAAAATTGACCCGACTAAGGTCACCGATACAAAATCCGAGAATAAACATTTTATAGATACTAATGACTTAATGTAATCCTAAAAGTTTGATATTCGATCGCCTTAGAAACTGTAGTCATGGCACGAACCGCAAACGTTTTTGTAGGTAGGGGTCACTTGACTACTTGGTGAACTACCTGACCTGGACCACGAACCTGAAATTTCTTCGCAAATGTCCGAAGATCAGTGAATAGTTATGCTAAATTTGGCGTCGCTACGCGCCGCCGTTTTTTTTTCGTTATCTTAATAAAAATGAGGAGGGGGGTGTTTTAAACACCCCCCGTGGGGCGCGGGTTAAAGCATTTCTCGCAAATTAGTCCATCGTGGAAGCGGCTACTCTTGAAACATTTTAAAACATTTTAAATGTTTTAAAACATTTCGCGCAAAATAATCCATCGTAAAAACTGCTATTATTTCACTTTATAGTTGAACAAACATTAAACTGTTTCATCTTTGCATCTCAGCGGAGTGCAAAGATAAAAATATTCCTGCACTGCAGACCCAATGGAAAATCAACCTGTACTAGAAAGATGAAGAGTATTCTTCGTGGCTCCGAGTGAGATAAGGATATCTTTTCCAAGCGCGTGACTTAACACGCGCACTGGAGAGGGGTATGTTACTAACACGCACTGGAGGGGGGGGGGGCACTTTAGTGCCACCCGTGAGATCTCCAAAGTATGATAGATAGCAACGTTCAAACTTACCAGGGTAGGTATGGTGGCTGTATGACTACATTCTCTGAAATTTTGGTGACCTTAGGTCAATAACCCCCCCCCCCCGCCTCTTAAAAGGCACGAGGTCATGAAAGGTCAACGGGCCAAATGTCACTTTTTAGGATTTGACCTCTGTGGACGTCACAGGTCAACTGCAATGTGGTCTTAATGTCCGTTTGGGGGAAGATCGACATCTGGGCTAACCAAATGGCGTTTTAATTCGTCACGAATTCATACTGTTTGTTCCGAGATATCGCTTCGCCGACCTCGATTCTGGCCGCCATTTTGGAATTCAAATCCATATAACTAAAAACTTTGCCGACCGATGTCGTTTTTTTTTCGTCAAACGATCCGCTATTGTGTTGCCGTAAATGTCGCTTAAACATTACCGCCCTGCGCCGCTTCGTTTTTCAAATATTCACGAAAAACATGTGGGGGGCACAAAAGTGCACCCCCCTCCAGTGCGCGTGTTAAAAGCCGAGCGTCGAAGGAGCGAGGTTTGTCAGGAACACGCGCGAGAAAATATTTCCTATCTTCCACGAGGGAGACATAAATAATTATATACTAAGTAGGGTTTGATTCAGCCCAGTTCAGTTCAGCACTTGATTTTTGGTCGAAACTCATGGGACCTCTCCTCATAGGACATCTCAGATGGATGAAAAGACAACGAATTATTTTACTTAATCGTTGAAAGAGCATTAAACCATTTTACATTTGCATCTCAGCGGAGTGCAAAGATAAAAATATTCCTGCATTGCAGACTCAATGGAAAATCAATCTCTACTAGAAATGTATGAAGCTTGAGGAGGATGTACGCTGTGACAAGCAACTCCTACATAATTTGCATACGATACGTGGTTGATACGTCTCTGTGGGATCCTAAGCTACGCCATTGTTTGTCAGTGAATCAGCATTATTCACCCTTACTCATCCATTGTAGCCATTCATTATTCCATCGTCATTCCTTTTCCGGTCATATCACCCGCTGATAACTTTCAACTTGCGCATATGGTCTGGCTTTTACGCAGACGAACGATAGGAAGGGTGCCCACTTTGGACGAGGTGAAAACGCCAGTCGGTCGGGCCGTCTTTGATCCTCCGGAGTCCGCCGCGCGTCTCTGCGGTAGACATCTCCCCCTGAGTGCAGTCGTGATGCAGAGCTGATAAACCTCTGCCTACCCATCGCAAGTGCTACTCTTCCATATTAATTTGCGGCCGTGACCCACATGTCGGACGACTGTGGGAGGGGAGCGGGCGGGCGGTGGTGCGTGACCCGCTCTCAGCCTTCAGCGCGGAGCAGCACCGCACCAGCACCGCCTGCGGCACAGACGGGCTGTTCTGCCGCCGCCGGCCAGTCATGGGGCCGCCGGCACCTCACCCAGACACCATCCCGCCACTGTCGGCAGGGTCTGACGTCACCCAGACACCATCCCGCCACTGTCGGCAGGGTCTGACGGCACCCAGACACCATCCCGCCACTGTCGGCAGGGTATGACCTCACCCAGACAGCATCCCGCCACTGTCGGCAGGGTCTGACGTCACCCAGACAGCATCCCGACACTGTCGGCAGGGTATGACGTCACCCAGACACCATCCCGCCACTGTGGACAGGGTCTGACGTCACCCAGACAGCATCCCGCCACTGTCGGCAGGGTCTGACCTCACCCAGACAGCATCCCGCCACTGTCGGCAGGGTCTGACCTCACCCAGACAGCATCCCGCCACTGTCGGCAGGGTATGACGTCACCCAGACACCATCCCGCCGACTGTCGGCAGGGTCTGACGTCACCCAGACAGCATCCCGCCACTGTCGGCAGGGTCTGACGTCACCCAGACAGCATCCCGCCAACTGTCGGCAGGGTCTGACGCAGGGGCGTATTTAGGGGGGGTCACCGCACCATGGCCTCCCCCTTGGGCGCCGAAGGCGCCTCATGGACCGAAGGCGCCCTCATGAACTGAAAGACGCCGAAGGCCGCCTTCAGTTCATGAAAAGCGCTTTAACATTCAGCGAAGGGCGCCGAAGGCGCCTTCACTGAATGTGAGGCGCGGCTCCGGCGAATATGAAGCGGTTTCCGCACTGATGTAAGGCGCTCTCTGACTGCACCGGAAGGCGCCCTCTCGCATCTTTCAAAGCGCCCTCCCAAAATACTTCCAGAGGCGCCCCTCCAATACAACCTCTGAATGCGTCCTACTACATAGCTCCGAAGGCGAC
The DNA here is from genome assembly GCA_014673585.1 of Semibalanus balanoides. Lineage (NCBI taxonomy): Eukaryota > Metazoa > Arthropoda > Thecostraca > Balanomorpha > Balanidae > Semibalanus > Semibalanus balanoides. Next base: position 4,789 of record VOPJ01000414.1, read on the forward strand.
CTCCAATACACCTCTAAAAGCGCTTTTCACATGTATTCAAAGGCGCCCTTTTATAAACTTCTGAAGGCGCCTCAGATTATACCTCCAAAGGCGCCCTCCCCATAATACTCGCAAGGTGCCCTCCGATACAAATATAAGGCGCCCTGCTACATAACTCCAATAGCGCCCCATGCACCTTTGAAAACGTTTTCCCAAATATATACCAATCTGCGGCTCCAAAGGCGCCTTTCCGTACGTCTCCATTGCGCCCTCCCTATACCTTCAAGGCGTCCTTGAATACACTTTCGAGGTGCTCCGATAAATATACGAAAAGGCGTATGAAGGCGCAGCTCCGAACACCTCTGAATACGCGTCCCACAATACTCCAAAGGCGCCCACCGATACGATCTCACTCTGAAAGGCGCCCCTCTCACATAGTCCAAAGCCCTCAGATACAATCTCCGAGGCCCGAGGCGCCCCTCCCTTAAAACCCCCAAGCTCATTTCCGCGAATGTGAGGCGAGGCGCCTCTGGTCTCACAGAGGGTGTCTCTTGAGATATCATTTGGTAGGCGCCAACGGAGAGTATCGTAGGGCGCCTTCGGAGATATTTGGGAGGACGCCTTAGAGTGTTATCGGAGAGCGCCTTTGGAGCGTGTGGAAGAGCGAGTTTTTAAAAGTTGTATCAAGGTTACCTTTGGAGTAATGTGGGATGGCAGTTGGCACCTCAATAAATGCATTCCAGGGTGCCATTGGAGGTATGTGGTGGCATGGAGGGCGCCATCGGAAATTTATCGGAGCCTACCCCCCCACCGCTTAACAACATTTTTCGCTGAAGGCGCCCTCATGTGTGGGTTTGGCGCCCCCTGAGGGCTTGGACCCCCCTTGGCGGATTTCTAAATACGCCACTGGTCTGACGTCACCCACACAGCATCCCGCCAACTGTCGGCAGGGTCTGACGTCATCCAGACAGCATCCCGCCAACTGTCGGCAGGGTCTGACGTCACCCAGACACCATCCCGCCAACTGTCGGCAGGGTCTGACGTCACCCAGACACCATCCCGCCAACTATCGGCAGGGTCTGACGTCACCCAGACAGCATCCCGCCACTGTCGGCGGGGAGGAATTTCCACCCCCCACACTGACCGAGACCACGTCACGCAGAGACGTGTCTGACGCAGCATGCCGCGTTGCGCGGCGGGCGGCGCGGCGTCAGCAGATCTGCGGAGGCGCGCCGCGTAACGGTACAGCGCGCCGCAAAGGCCGCAACTGCCGCCGCTTGCCGACTCAGCACCACCCATTTCACTCTCGCTGGTTCAAGGTCATCTGCTGCCGACCTCAACACTATAAGAATACAGGTGAAGCAAGGAAAGATAGCTTAATGAAATGTAATGGAGTTCGTGTGACCCATATTACGCAATTAAGTTGTCGAGACAATTGAGATGATATCTTATCAGCAGATTGATGCGATGTTTCCTGACGGAAAATATATGATTAACACCTGTTGAAGACTCTTCACATCTTGGCAAGCTTTCCGTAAGCATATAGCAATACTACTTGGAAACTCAAATGTTGTATGGGAGGATAAGGGAGTCATCACCGCATTGACCCGCGAGTTACTGGCGGGGGGCTATTTAAAGCCCTCCCTCCCAATATTGTGCAATATTTCCTAAACCAACAGAACGGTATCGTTAAAAAAAAACTTCAGTACCTTGTCTCATATCAACTTAGCATATGTAAGCTGAAGGAAAAGATGAGGCTATGACAGAACAACCGAAAATGACGTCAGAGTGACGTCATGTTCTGCGATTTTTGTTGAAAAATAAGGGTTTGCGGAAAACGCTGTCAATAGTACACTTTGTACGATACATTAAATTGTCATATACAAAATGAGAGATAATAGACTCGGCTATAAAACTGTTATATTGGATTTCCCAAATGTACTGATTAAAAAAAAAAAAAAAAACAGACATTTATTTTTGGGTTTTGTTGTCGCTATAAGCCGATGCCTGTCATTGCAGTCTCCGTGTGTTGAGCGGCGGCGGCTGGCTTCACCAAAACGTGAGCGGCAAGCGACGCAAAATAACTTCGCGTATGGAAACAATAGCCGTTCTTACGATGGCTTATTTTGCGCGAAATGTTTTAAAACATTTTAAAATGTTTTAAAATGTTTTAGTAGTAGCCGCTTTCATGATGGACTAATTTGCGTAAACATGTTTCGGCCTCTCCCTACGGTCCCGTAGGGCGAGGCCAAAACATTTTGTTCGCAAATTAGTCCATCGTGAAAGCGGCTACTACTAAAACATTTTAAAACATTAGCAAAGATACAATGAAGATGAAGATGAGTTCGCTGTTCGATGTCGTTGTTGCATAATAATCTTCCAGCTCGCGATAATAATCAATAAATCATCTTCGATATTCAATAATAATCTTCGATCATTCTCCATTCGGATTGTTTTGTCTTAATTTCATGATACATTACTACATTAAAGTAAAAACACGATGAAGCGGCTTCTAGTCGTTCAGTCTTCTGTCTTGAGTTATGAAGCATTCCTTGTCGAACGTCGTGAATTGTTAGCATTCTACACAATTTGAACGAAACTGCAATGTATAGATTTCACGTTGAAGTAGGTATTTCTTTGAATTTCGTTTCTATTCATCAATCTTGACCCATATTTTTATCTTTTCACGCTTTTGGGAGCGTCTTCAAGTAATTCGTATTCGTTTCTTATTGTTTTCTTGAGTTTTCTTTTAGGTGTGTTACTTATAACATGATACCTGGATTGGACACTCAATTTTCGGCCTCTTATTGCAGAGGTCCAGCACCGTCATTCACTGCTGTGCTTAGCAATAAGAGGCCGAAAATTTAGTGTCCAATCCAAGTATCATGTTATCTGTGGGTGTGTGTATCACTATATTTCTTGCTGCAGAAGTTCTTGTATACATCTTGTGGTTTGTTGCCGTAATTCGAGCTAGAAAATTATAGATCGCTTGCGTGAAACTTCTCTTCAGAATGCTCAAAATGACGAAAACTAAGAAAATTGCCGTTTTGACGATGGATTATTTTGCGCGAAATGTTTCAAAACATCTTCAGATGTTTTGAAATGTTTTAGTAGTCGTTTTCATGATGGATTACTTTGCACGGCATGTTTTAAAACATTTTACAATGTTTTAAAATGTTTTAATAGTAGGTAGCCGTTTTTACGATGGACGAATTTACGATAAATATTTTTACCCTCTTCCTACGGTCTCGTAGGGCGAAAGCCAAAACTTTTTGTTCGCTATTTAGTCATCGTCGAATACAGGGCCCACGTATTTTGAAACGGACATTTTAGAGCAATTGCCGTTAAAATCTGTTATAAGAAACACATTTCGCAAAGCAAACACTATCCACATCGAATGAGAACACACAGAAGAGATATTACGTAAGAGAACCCGCATGTTTAGAGTGACGCACATACCGCATTACAGTTACCAAAACCATAGAAAACACTAAAGTTTTCCTGAGAATTTAGGGGGGCCGATCACTTAATACTATTATGGCCAGAGAGGGTATAGTAGAAACATGAGAATGGAGCCGATGCTGATTACAAGCCATTGAATGAATCAAAATACGGCGATACCCGTTTCTAAAGACACCATATCGGTGTCGTCTCAGCCGTATTGAGCAACTTATCGGTCGGACAATACAACTAGGTCCGAACTATGCCACAATTCTTAGGACGAGCCGTATCATGGATTCACACCCAGTCTGCCTCGCCAGACACGATAAACGACGGATCGCATCCCTCTAGTCGGCCATCGAACCAGAAGAAAATCAGGTTGCTGGGCGAAGGACGAACGCAAGCTGTCACGAAGTTATTGATTGATGGCGTCTCTATTTTGTTGGAGGTCTCTCAGAGCCACAGAGACCACAGGAGACACACATCCGTTTTTTTGTCTCTTATTAGCAATGGCTCCGTGCTACTGCCAACTATAGTATGCCACCTGTTATCAAATGACAAAAAGATCGAAGCACCTAAGGAAGCGGTAAATACCACCTATTGAGATCAAGAGGGAGATTCACCTTTTGTTGAGACGACCACATTAGCGTTATTGCCCCAGAGCCCGAAATGTTCGGAGATGTTCTGAAGGAAGATGTCAGATCAAGGAGTTGAAGGATTTGGCACACAGCTAACCTATACAACTAATTATCTTGCTACTTACCACCTACAAGCAGCAAATTTTGTATACACTACTTTATTCTAAATATAGCGAAACGAAAGAATACTAGCGAGAAGTTTCTAGAGACATCAGTCAATGATCATAAAATCGCTTGCCAAAAGTTCCCTGTGTAGTTGTAACGGCCCGAGAAAGAAATACAGTCTTATACATCGAATAAGACTAAAACTTTCATAGTAAAAATTTCAAACATTTAAGATGTTTTAAAACATTCGCGAAAATATAATAATCCATATACTGAAAACGGCTAATTAGAAACACATATTACATCTCACCAGAGTAAGTATCAAAGGGAAAAATATCAAAACATTATCTTCCTGATGTTTCTCTTTCTTCTGAATATATAAATTAAATGTGCCAAAAAAGTTATACGTGCGCAAACAAAATCAATCCTATTATGGAAGGCCTCAAAACACGTCCTGCTTATCCAACTCCCTGTTGTATGGGAAACCTGTGGGCGATACCTCGGCAATATACCTCGGCAATATAGCCCCCCCCCCCCATGGCTGGGAGGCGAGGCGGTGACCTGTGGCCTGTGATACCTACTGGCTTCCTGCCCGCTGCCCCGTCACGAAACGGTACATGAGGGGGGCATGGCGGTGGCTTCATCGGCCCCCGTTTGGGGGGCCCCAAGAGCCTTGGTATTGGTAGGAGTTCGTACTACACAAACCCTAACTATAATACTTCTCGTGCGATATCGTATGAAGCGAGTCGCCACATCAAGTACTTGTATATCTTCGCCAACATCTTTCACTTAGGAGGCACGGTCAATGTGCAATATAAAACTATAAAACATAACAGTAGACACTGGGCGAAATATCATCTTTATCACAAGGAATCGAGAAGGGTATGCAGTGCACAAGCAGTCGGCTTTCTTTACCTATGATGAGGCATACGTCATCTTTCACCTGGAGCTTAAAGTGATAATTCTAAAGATTGCGATGAACGATCCGTTAGCGCCTGGGATTTGTTAGCACGAGCTTAAGATAAAATATTCCGCGGCAATGGCTTTAACAGTGTTGTGGAGAGGGAAGCGGCTTGTATGCGGTTGACCCTGTAAATATAAGAGGGCCGCGGAGGGGGCGCCAGGTCGCCGGGCGGCTCTCGGCGGCCTCGCTCCCCCTCTACACTGATGCCGCTAATTACTGGTCTGCTCGGCTAACGGACGGCCGCGGCCACCTAGGCCGGCAGACTGTGGCCGTCTGACAGCGCAAGGCTGTCCTGCTACACGGCAGACATGCGAACAAGTGTACCTAACTTTGGAGCTGGTAGAGCAGGTAACGTCACTGTGCGCGGGCCAACTACCAAAATCGACCACAACGCCCACGCGCCCTGACCGTGCACCAGGGCCAGGCCGTCCCGCGAGGAGACGGGTTTTCACGGAGCACTAAGAGATTGTCCCCGAACCCACCTTCTCACGGCCCACGTGCTACCCCGGCAGGCAGCCATGTGCGGGCGCCGAAGCAGGCGCTTCCAGATTCTGTCTCACAGGGGATTGAAGAACCAAACACGTCATTTGGTCGAGCAATGTGGTAGTAGTTACAGTCGCGTGAATGTGGTATAACGGGGTGAAGGGAAAGCCATGTATATTTTGTTGAGGTGTTTACAAAGTGGTTACTAACTCGTGGAAAGAAAATAGTGTTGAGGTTTCTAATAAGTCTATTGTAAATATATAAAAATTCTGCCGGCTGCCAGGAATTGCCCGATCGGACGGTAGGGTTCAGGGCTTACGCAACAAGCTCTGCTTAGCGTGGGTCCTGACACTGGAAACCTGTTCATTCAAAAGGCTCGGACTAAATTGATAAAAATATAAAACCAGGTATTAAAATATAAAACCATTCCGTTGACATTCTAAACATGAACCGAACCACCTGACCTGCAATTTGCACAAATCGTAAAGTACATGTAATTTGTAATGGTATTTACTTGCAAAATCTAATGTACAGTGCATTTCAAGAACACACATTTGCAAATAAAAAAGTATGGAATGCACTTAAAGGTTCACCTTTAACATGGGTTCTTAGTTGAGATAGCCAAGTTGTGGCGCATACTCGAAAATGACTTGTGACGCTTTCACATTTTCAAAGAAACCTCTTAATTATTTAAATATTCGGTTCCTAAAAGTCGGGACCTTGGGAATACCCGGTAACTCAATCGCTGATTGACTTGATTTTGGAGCTGATTTGACGGCATGATTATGACGTAAGAGATTGACGTAAGACTTTGGGAAAAGTGTTTGATAGAAACATATAGTGCTGGACTGGACATAGAACATATTGTTTCAGTACCTCTCATTTCCTGCATTGCATAAGAAATAAACTTTGTGGAGGATTTATCGTGTATTGTGATGTTTAAAATCGTCGTCTAATAAAACGATATCTCAGCAAGATTCTCAGCGAAATTATCTCAGATAACGTACCTTGTATTAGGGACAAGATGGGAACCAAAAATCTTGTCATTTTCTATTCTCTTGCTCTATGCTTCCTTGCGGGTTCATGGGTTTCAGGAGAATAAACTCCGTTATATTTCACTGCACTGATTATGCAAAAGAATATACTGATAATTTGTCGTAAATGAATACATGGTACCTATAGGCTAAGTTGAAATATTTAACGCAACTAAACACAACTTTCAACGTCCATAGATGGACCACGGAAACTTCTGCGTGGATAAACAGTTAAACACAAATAACGGCAAAGAGTAAGCACGTGATTTGACTTCGAATTAATTTCCGTGGTTCTAAAAGCGTTGCATTTCCCAGCATCTTCAACAAGTTATTAGGTAAGTACTGTCTTGTTTGCGCCACGATCTCTCCAAATTGATGACGTTTTGATGACATACGTGCTTCTTAGCGAGCAGATTTCGCGTTATTTAGAGGAAAAAAGTATAAATTTGATCCAAATATCTGACATTTTACTTTGCTTTTTCCACGTAAATATATATTTTTATGACTTGCTAGTATCATGATAACTAATCTCTAGCTTCTCGTCTTCACTTCTGAGCCTTTTCTCTTTTTTAAAGGTGAACAGTTTTCTTTAATAAAACACCTAGGTATCCTGTAGGTATTCCCAACAAACCGGCGTAGTCAGCTAATGTATTTTCTAGTAGGTCACAAAGTACACGTACATATCATATTTGTTTAGTTTTGGTTAATATTTGAGCTGAGCCTTCTGCTTATTAATCGCGTAAGCAGTTTATTAACTAAATCACAACAGCCGGGTATGTTTAAGACACCTAACGAAACGCAGTGTACACCAGTAACAAACAAACAGCCATCAGATTAAGTGTACATACATCGGAGAGTTTTCTAGTTTCTCCGTCGGTGAACAGTTTCCACATCGTGTCATTGCCGATCGGTGAACAGTTTCCACATCGTGTCATTGCCGAATACGGTGAACAGTTCCACATCGTGCCATTTGCCGATCGGTGAACAGTTTCCACATCGTGTCATTGCCGATCGGTGAACAGTTTCCACATCGCGTCATTGCCGATCGGTGAACAGTTTCCACATCGTGTCATTGCCGATCGGTGAACAGTTTCCACATCGTGTCATTACCACAGTTTTGCCTATGCGGCTCCACAGTTAATGTTATCTGTTTCGACTTCCAATAATCATAGGGTATAGTCGTTTCAGTACAGAGTGTTTTAGTATTTACTCCTCCCGTGCTATATAAGACTGCTTTAATGAGGGCGCCCCATGTGTCCCGCTGCGGCCTGTGAGAGGTTGATGTGCCGGACTGTTTTAATGAAGACGTTCGATGTGCCGGGCCGCTTTAGTGAAGGCAGTTTATTTGCCGGGTCGTTTTTTGTGGGTGGAGCTCGTGCTGTATGAAGCTGACTACTCCATTTGTGCGAGACTCCAGCAAATGACAGCACAGTACCCATATTGCCCGTGCAGATCTGCAAATGAAAGGCCATGTTGCAAGATAGAAAAGGGGAAGAAGAAGTTATGACCGGACACTTGCATCACAGATGTATGCAACCAGAGCCGTTCTATGCACCGACAATTTATTGGTAACTTTTGTCACTTGCCCTACCAGTGCTATCGCCAATTCATAATTGTATGTATGAATTGTAAGGTTAGAATTTCGCTTGATCTTTCCAATTTAAAACCTATCATTTGTCAAGTTAAAATAACAATAGTTAATATGAATGCATTTATTTCTGTAAATGCCTACCCAAAGACGTATGAATTAAACAAATATGCATTTTTGTTACAACTTCCGATTGGTCGACTTAACATTATAGTAGAGGCAAACTTAACATGATAATAGACATCCGCTATGTATATCATTTCTCTGGGGAGAGCCAATATTGCCCTATGACGAACATTGCAAATACAAACAGTGATGAAGCCAACATGCATCAACGCGAACTCCATGCACCTTTTCCTACATCAATTCCACGTTTCCTATGCAAGTCAGTGTAATTTGTTGTTCATTCTTGACTAACTCAGTTGTCTGTGTTTCCGCCACACGCCATAACTCGCAGTGCAACTCGTCTGAGCCATGGTCACACAACGTGGAGAGCAGTGCGCAACTCGTCTGAGCCATGGTCACACAACGTGGAGAGCAGCGCAACTCGTCTGAGCCATGGTCACAAAACGTGGAGAGAAGCGCGACTTGTCTGAGCCATGGCCACACAGCGTGGAGAGCAGAATGCCAAGGTCTAAGGCTGGGGAAGTACTGCAACCCTTCCTCGGCAGATGGCCTCTATGGGGTCGTCCAATGGCTCACGATGCCGCTCTGTCGTGACGCGGCGAGAGGGGTGACGCCGGAGTTCTGATCAGCTAAATGACGGATCCTACAGGGTCGGCAGACGAAGGGTGGTGAGAGGGCTGACATCAGGGTCGTGGTGTGCGGACCGGTTTCCGCCCGGGACCACACCGGACTGTGCCGGACCGGACCAGACCGTGCCGGATTGGAGCTGGCCCATAGGGTGGTCCGCCGCCACGAGAAGACCGGCGTCATCAGGCGGCGGTGGGCGGGGGCGGCGGGCGGGCCCGGGGTCAGGCCGTGGGACAGTCATGGCGGGTCACCTGTCACACCGCTGTGAAGCCCGGTCGGGACGTTCGCTGGCGACACAGTCGCTGGAAAGCCAGAAACAACACCCAGTTTCGGCACAATAGGTGTGTCGTCATGGGCGCTCTCGTGCTCCAAATGCATGCTCGTCTGTTGCAAAAACGAAATGCTTTTTCCACAGTTGTTAAATGGGCACCACTTTGTGCCTTACATATTATCAGATAGTTAGAACTAACTAGTGCACAACAATACATAAAAAACATAACCGATCACGGTTATGTTTGTCGAAAATATATAAAATCTACATACATTTCAACTGTATTTCCAAATTTATAAGAGTGTCATAACAAATTAAAATGTGCTGCACAATAGCTATAAAGAAGTACTCGCGAAAAGCTCGGTCTTAAGACCACAAAGCTGTTCAAGCTTCTGATAAATAAGAAGCACTTCCTCCAATATAAGTAGGCATACATATTTATCTTATCTTTATTCTCTCTTCTTTCTTCACTCTTCTCTCTTTTCTCTTTCTCTTCTCTCATATATCTTCTCTCTTATCCCTTTTTCTCTTTTCACTTTCTTCTTTTCTCTTCTATATTTGTATTATGTCCTTTTCTCTTTTCTCATTTCTTTATTTATTTTTTATCTTCTCTCATTTCTCTTTTTCTTTTTCTCTTCCCACTTTCCGCTTTCCGCTTCCCGTTTCTAGCTCTCTCCTCGCTCTCTTGCTCTCGCTCTCGCTCTCGCCTCTTTTCACCCTTGCGATGGTGGTAACCGATGGAAATCCGAATGTCCCTTGTCCAGTGTCTTGCTATGCATTACCCTTTCCGGAAGCACGCTGCATAACACACTGGATGCGAGTCAGCATTCTTTACGTTCACATCGATTTCCGAATGTTGTCGGCGTGTCAGACATCGTATGACCATTTGATCTATACCTACATTGTCTCCCACATACCAGCATTCGGACAACTTAGCACGCACATGCAGTAATACGGAAAACAATCTCGGCCTGAGCCGTATCAATTTCCGGCACACTCTGTCACTGGTAAAATGCAAAACCGGAAATGTCTTCACTGCGCTTTTTGTGTTGTGTCCAGCTTCCTCGGGAGGGCCAGCTCCTATTGTATGGACCGGCGATAGCTGAGAGTGAGCAGTGTGAGCACTACATCATTTATGTCCGGTGCTGCCAGCGCACTGTGCAGCGCAGGGCAGGGCTGCAACGGTCTGCCGTCATCCAGTCACTGGCTGGATCCAGCCTCCCAATACGCCTCCCAATACCCTCCCAATACCCAATACGGTGCGGCTTAATTTTGATGGGGGCCTCCGGGTCCTTGAACCAGAGGGGCTGGGGGTCGGGTAGTGAATACATTGCCTTTTATCTAGTGTAAATTTATAAATCTTATGAACTTACCTATAACCCAAAATATTATTTCTCGCCGTGTTTAGTGCACTCGAAAACAATATGAACGCCGTTACGTTATCGGTCACAAAATACGACACATGGCTGGCTTCTTCGCGCCATTTCCTCCTTATGGCCGGTTACATTTTTTTTTTGCTATCAACTGTGAGAAACTTTCTTTTATTTTAGATAGATACAATGCAGGAGAAATCTTACTCAGGTATGATCAATAAGTGTTATAAAATAAAAAGGCTATTTCTGCATAATGTCAGCTATTCACTATATTTAGTATAACATAGTACACATTCTGATAATAATAATTTTACATAACCCTATCTATTCTATATAGCACTGTATAGAACAACATTTATGGCTGATGAAGGCGCAAGCCAAAAGCTTCCTTATTTGACTTTTGCTTTAATAAAATTGCAATATGAGATTAAGGCTATTCATTATTATTATTACAAATGTTTTCATTTATTCTCAAAACAGTACTGAGGCAAGCACAAATCATAGTATATTTTAGCAAACGTCTTGACCAGCAAAATACATACTTTATGGGTAGGTGGAAATATGGCAGCAAATACAAATGCACCCATTAAATTCCTGCCCAAAAATGTCCAAAGCTGCCCGAAGTTGTCAAAAGCTGCCCCAGTTGTAATGTGTTGGTGCCAACCCTGCCCCGACGAGATCCCGTCGAAACTTACCACGTTTTGCAGACTGGCACTTCGGATAAACCTCATGAATTACTATATCGCCACCGCGTTAAAGCTACGTTGGTTGTGAATCGTTCCAGATCAAAATAGCCTCAGACGCACCACTTTCCTAACCCCTACTAGGACGTATCTAAGGGAGTGTTGTACGGGGCAATGCACACACCCTCTGAGAGTAAATGAATGTTCACTT
>VOPJ01000415.1:0-16314 GCA_014673585.1 Semibalanus balanoides
GCTGTGGATTGCTGAATTTTGACTGCTGCAAAGGCAATTTTTACAATAAATTGTTAATTTTGATCTCCCGTTTGGGTGGCAAAACATAGTTTGGCCCCCTTGAACGGTCTTGGGGGGCATGGCCCGGTTTGTCCCCCCCCCTGAATCTACCTTTGCATGAAATCGGAATGGATTCCGCTGAAGCGGAATCAAGCACAAGTCTGTTCGTAAGGCAACTAAATGCAACTTGGCGAAGCTTATCAAAGACATGATAATTGATGATTTGATTGCTCTGATAGGTTTAGGTATCCATCTTTTCCATCGGCCTCCCAGTAAATTATGTCACAGACTCGAAGATCCACCGTCACCGACGGCAATCGACCTAGTTTTAACTCACTTTTATGAGGCTTCATATTTACAACCCGTATGTGTTCATCTAATGTTTATTATATTCACGTGTTAAAATTCAGTGATACGATACCATATGGCAGAGGTAAACGTTTTACGACATCGATAACTGATATTCATAATTCAAATTCACAAAACGTTTCGCTCTACACACATTTTCACGCGCTTAAAATACATTTTTAATGCGTCATTTCCCGCCGAATTTCATTGGACTCCCCGCCGGTAGGCAGCGTTGGCGCGTCCGTCCAGTCCGTCGGCCGCAATGCCTCGCCATCAAATGCCGGCGAGCTGCTGCAGTTTGGGTGACCGCCGCTGACTTTTGAAGGTGACATTCAGTGCAGACACCGGGCGCTGTCCGCTGGGAACACAGCATATGCGAGGCGGGACTGCGCAGTTGAGGTCGTCACGTACGCTGCAGCCGGCAGCGCTCGGTCCACCCGGGTCACGTGTCTGGCCGCGTGACGGAGCTGTCACAGACAGGATGTGACGGATTCGACGGACCATCGTAGCAATAGTACTAACTAACTCAGGGACCAGGGTCAGAGGTAAAAGGCAGCAGACTCAGAGTCATGCAAGACATTATGAACTTGTGACTGAATGCATTGTTTTGTCCCACTAGTCAGAGTTTCATCATGCTTCATTTGTTTATTTCCTTAGATGGTTTATTCCTGCAGTTTTTCATTCTGAATGTGAAGAGAATACCGTTAAAGCGGCAGCAGCACAATGAACCACTCGGTGTGCGGACCCCGCGGTATCGTACAGACTTTCTGCTCATTGTCAGGGATTTCCCGCGTCCGCGGCAGCAGAAACGATTAAAAGCACAAGTAAGCACGCCGAGTGTCCGCTGGCGGAATAGCGGAAAAAGCTGCTCCGTGCCGGCTTTTTCCGCGACTGAACGTCGCGAAGCCGCGGACAGGAACGATTTATCAGGTTAACAGTGGCGAATATATGCAAGATAGATGTATACATTTTGCACACATCTTTTTGCCGCTGTTAAATTTATTTAAGCGCACCTATCAATGGGCCAATTGACCTAAGGAGTCGGCGGCCCTCAAAACCGCAATCAACAAGCAAGTGTCAAACTTGGTGTGAGCAGAAATCTATAAAAACCAAAGACCAGGACGGTGCTGTTTACAATGCAGTGAAAGACCGACAATATGAGGCAATTCTGAAACGCAAGGCTGGCCAAGCCCTTAAGCTCGCATTAGTTTCCGCATATCCTGCAGACTGCACCACATAACACTCAGCACATGGCATAACACGACAGGCAACAGCCGAGATCTGCCGCCAGTAACACCATGGCACAACACGACAGGCAACAGCCGAGATCTGCATGCAGCGTCTGAAGCTGAGCCGACCGTGCCAGGCGGCGGTAACGGGACAGCATTTTATCATCTGCCGTGAGCTGCCCTGACGAGATAATGCTCGGCTCACGGCTGGTGGTAACAACTCACCTAGTGATGATCCCTTGTCACGCCAGCGACGGACGGGGCCGAGGCTGCAGGTCGGATGGTGGTCAGATTTACGAGCTCTAAGGTCAGATATGAGTCACGACAACTGACGGCATCAGCGATGGTGTGTGGCCAACTTAGCGTGATTCAAACGAACTCTCCCATGTCCGAACTTCTGCCGGAAACTTGGCATGTCTCCGCCGTCCAAGATTTTCCATGAACCAATGCCGAACAGATATCAGATGTCCAAAGTCAGGCGACATGTGTGCCATTGTATTTATAAACCTAACTAGCTGGGTGGTGAAGTCAGTGGTGGAAGTGACAGTTAAGCATGAAACAAATGAATGGGTCTGTCTAAAAATGTGTTCAGAAACAATTACTGACGCAATGCATATTAAATGTCTATTTTAGTGCCAGGACCGCATTCAAAATACTTGGAATAAAAATAACAGATTCGTTCCATTTTGACATTTCATATGCGAGATGAGGGCAGATGCATAACTCGTTGCCACCTATATGTAGAGCATGTGAGACACATATATGTGTCTCAAAAAAATAGCGCATCTATACCTTGGCGCCGTGCGTTATAATGTTAGTATAAACCTGGTTTAATAAACTTCAAGACCTTTCGTCTGTTGTATGTATACAACAGACGAAAGGTCTTGAAGTTTATTAAACCAGGTTTATACTAAATTATAACGCACAGGCGCCAGGTATTATGGTGCGCTATTTTTATCTGGACAAATACTAAATATTGAAATGGCATTATGTCGAAAAATATTATTTAGGTTTGATATGCATCACACACAAATGAAACCTATCATGCTAATGAACAGACATGTGGCATTGGCATGAATCTGAAAGTATGATCTATGAATATGATCCCGGAGGATCTCTCGACAAAACGCAAGGCTGGATGCATGGTCCCACTGGATCCCATGACAAATTATAACAGTGGAGCTTGGATCCCAATGGATTCATCAATTAAATTTTGCAACGGATCTTGGATCCCATAGGATCCCATGATTAACAATGAAAATGGATCTCTGATCCCAACGAATCTCGGATCCGACTTATATTTTATGCCATAATTAAAGTATTCCTTGAAAAAAACTAAAGGCATTTAATTTACAACGAATAGAAAAGCACGGACAATTACTTAAAATATGGGTTCCAAAAATACACTTATGTATAATGGAGAATCTGGGATCCCAGTGGATCCCAATGCAAATGGTGCCTGCGATCTCGGATCCCGGCGGATCCGTTGACCAATTTTGAAGGCGGATCTATGATCCCAGTGGATTCATAAACAATTTGTGAATGTGGATCTTTGGTCCCAGCGGATCCGGAATCCAGACCCCAGAGATCAGATCCCGGGATCCGTTTTTGGGATTCGAGCACACGTCTGCTAATGAACATTGATTTTCTATGCATTTCGATCTGATCATCCGGTGAACGTTGCACACTAAGAGCTCCAGATGTGTCATCCTGGATTGCGACTCATTTATTTTGGCATATTTTGGAAAAGGTATGTATCTTTTGTAACGATTATGTCGGGAACAACCAATAATACTATATCATGTCATATGTCATATTGATCATGTTAAAAATTACATGTAGGGATAGCTTAGAAAATAGTGGCGAAGTTGCTGAGGTAGGCATGTAATACAAATATATAAGTAGTTCAAAATCACATAATCTGGTAAATTTCTAGGTCATATGCTTTTAAGAAATGCTTTAAGAAAATCCTTAAACATTGATATATTTAAAGAGTAAAGTTGCATTGGTGAAAAATTTGGTTAAAGGTTTGGTAAAAGGTTTTATCCAACATCAATTTGGTTGACAGCGCATGTGTTGTCCTCTGCTAGTTAATTTCTTTCCAAGACGAGAACAAAGGCTCTTGAAAGAGTAACCAACCATCTAAATTTATCGGTAAGTCAATGCGAACACCCCCTCGTGGCCTATCGTCCATTGCCTATTCATCTCATGCCAGTAACCTTCGGCGTGTTCCCGGCGCAGCGCAGCTGTCCTCGGTACACCACAGAGCTGGCTCAGCTCAGCTCTCCGCCGGCAGCTCCTGTCTTCAGGAAGCAGCCTGCTCAGCCGGGCGCCGCGCTGTGGGAGCGTGTCGCGGCGGCGGCGGCGGCGGCGGCGGCGGCGGCGAGGTCGCAGCCGGTGCCGCCGGGACGGGACCGGCCGCCGCACCGCGCCGTCGGCCGCCGCACCTGCCCAGACACTTCCTCTTCCTGATCAGCTGATCTACTACTGGCGAGCAGCCGTGTGGGTTTCCGTGGGCTGGCACCGGGCGTAGCTAACCATAGGTGTACGAATGTGGGGGCAGCCGGGGCTATGGCCACTCACTTATGTGTGCGCTAAATTCAGCAATTTTACCTCGTGGTACAAATTCAAAAGCGCAACAGATTTGCGAAGACGTAAGGAGCTCAAATATGCATATAAATATCGAATAGGAGAGTGAAGTTTGCCTCCAGACGAGAAAAATATCTCGCCGGCCCCTCACTTTTCATCACGTTCCTACGCTCCTGGACTCATCACGTTCCTACGCTCCTGGACTCATCACGTTCCTACGCTCCTGGTTCCTACGCTCCTGGACTCATCACGTTCCTACGCTCCTGGACTCATCACGTTCCTACGCTCCCCGCCTCATGGCTCACCAGCTCACTCAGGGCTCAGTGAGTTCAGCTCTGCACCGTTTGACCCTCAGGCGAACGGTGCCATGGGTTCCGGAATGAATAGACGGAAAAGTATGAACGGTGCGGAAAATCGTGTCGAGGCGCTATGTGCTGCCTGGAAGTGCCTCTCCCGTTGTGTCGCATGACACCAGGATACAGATCAGAGATATTTCTGCGATACACCTCTACAGATGTTTGGCCGCCGCTGGATTCACCGTGTCATTCTACTCGGAACATCACGCGCATTGCACAACTTTAGTGAACTGTGAGTGCACAGTGCACACTCACATATAGCGCCTCATGGCATTCTGGTGAGTCACGCGCTATCAACGTTTCCTGTCCTGATGCTGAAGCATTTCATCGACCTTCTAGTGAGTGTGTGGGGGGGGGGTAGGAGGAGGGGGCCCGGGGGCTTAATAAAGTCACTTTATCCTGCTGACCATGATGGGCAGCAACTAAGGTTAAATATCTCGGAGCCCGCAGTAGCCTATATAACCCGGTAGTCACTAATGGGGTATATTTTGTAACACGACTCTGTGTGTTTTGTATAGCCCCTTCGTATCTTCGGAACAATAAAACGATCGCGCTGACTCAAACGTCAATCGATAGCCCAGGCAATGCCATTGAAATAATGAAACTTGTGCTGACCTGGAAGTCACTGGTGACGTCACAGGTCAGGTCAATTAAACTGTAAAAATATTTGAGCGTTTTTGATAACGCACGGTTTTGCCGTAACTATGGCATTTGAGTGTCGTGAAACATAGGATGCCTTAATGCATGCATAAAACATCGGAAGCTTCACATGTCACCAACCCTATACATTGCATTAAGTGAGGTCATCTCAGGTCAAGAGGTCAAATTGCAGTTATGGGTTCCCTATGCTTTGCGATGCATGTTTCTAACCTAAATTTTTATCCTGAGCACGATTAACTACACTTATTCTTCAAAAATGCAACCCAATACTCAATAATAGGTCATATGTCATGGTCAAGGTCACCAATTTTCACAATCGTAGGTATGAGTTTATGACACTGAATTATGCCTACGGCTGAAATGCAAATGTGCAGCCTTACTTAGCATCGCCTCTTCTTGTTTTTCTTGTCATGGCCGTTATTGATGCAACCAAGATCGTACCAATGTATTGTAAGCTCTGTCACAAACTATATGTAGGTATGCATGTGAACTGACCATGTTTTGACCTTTGAAAGGTCATCAGTTAGTAGCCATTAAAGATATTGACTTGAAACTCGCAACACATATTCACAACACTAGTTTCTACAATGTTTTGCAAAATGACCAAAAGCTTTGAAAATACATTGAAAAATGCAATTTTGACTTTCAGAATTTTGGAAAATTCCGTGATACAATAAGTTAAAACTTTGAGACTGCGATTTGATATTACTATTCATAAGCTGTAATGTGATGTTTTTTAAAGTGCAGTTATCTTAATAACTGTATTTTCAAATACAAAAAATCAAGCTGAGTCTAATTTGGCTCGAAATTTGTTGGAAGCGACGTCATTATGACGTCATTTCTTCGTGACACATTATAACCCTCAAGTTTTCCTTTTGCTGACATGCGTAAACATGATGCCCGGAAAGGTACTGCAAGTTTGGCATTGATAGCTTTATTCGTTCTTGAGATATTCAAAATATTCCTCAGGGGAGGCTAAAAAAGCCCCCCGGAGACTCGCAGGATAATACAACTTGGACGTAGGAGTGGCCATGCACAGGAAAAAATCCACGACATTTTGAAAACTCAAAGTTTATCAAGAAAAGACACACAATATAGGAAAAGGAAGAAAATAAAAAGCAAAATAAAGAGATAAAGAGAGAGAGAGAGGAAATAATAGAAAGTGTTTCAAATTCTGCGGTATATTTGACATTTTTAGTGCCTGCACTGGCCGCCATCAGGTTGTGTGTGCGCCGTATTTCGGGAGCTGTCCTAGGGTGGCCGTGGGGCGATAGATGGCCGTATTCCGGGCAGTAGCCCGACATAGCCGGCGTGAGTGGCGTACTGTCGGCCGTGAGTCAGCCGTGTAAGTCGGCCCGGAGCGGCCGAGCAGTCCGGGTCGGCCCGGAGCGGCCGAGCAGTCCGGGTCGGCCCGGAGCGTCCGAGCAGTCCGGGTCGGCCCGGAGCGGCCGAGCAGTCCGGAGCGGCCCGGAGCGTCCGAGCAGTCCGGGTCGGCCAGCACACCCGGAAACATGCCGGAAGGTCATCGGGCTCTGCTGAGCTGCCCCGGCCGGCAGAGCGACGAGCGGCCGGCAGAGCGGCGAGCGGCCGGACAGACCAGCCGGCACAGCAGGCCGTTCACACCCACCGAGCCGGACCCGAGACTGCTGCAGAGAACGAGAGCTGCCCAGATGAGGTGGAGCAGAGATAGGCCCGTCTCAGCGCACCTCCTCCTCTCGAGCGATGTGATCACAGAGGAGTGCCGAACACAGACTGAGGCGAAAGCCCAGTGCGGGATTGATAGCCTTTTTAATGTTAAATTACGAAGTTTATTTCGTGGAGTAGAACACAGCGAAAGGCGAGATGGAAAAGTACAGCGATCTGCGCGGTTCCAGGCTGCCAATACAGCCCGGATTCACACCTGCGTTAACTACTCGTGATAACTAACTGCGGCCTCCTTGGCGGCCAGAGTTCGCGCATGTGAACTGACAGTGCCGGCGGCTCCTTTGGCAGCCAATAGGTGGCAGCCGCCTATGTGAACTGACAGTGCCGGCGGCTCCTTTGGCAGCCAATAGGTGGCAGCCGCCTATGTGAACTGCCAACGCTAGCCCGGAAGAGGCTGGAAGGCCGCTTCTGCAGTGCCAACGACCGACGGACCGCCAACTGGAAGGCCGTCCAGCGCTGGCGAGGCGAAAACACATGTCTGCGAGCCCCGGCCATTCAACGAGGAAACTGTCAGAAGGCGCGTATGAGCCGTATGTGAGTCAGCTCGCTTTTATGTCTCATTCAATGAGGAACAATGTAATCACGTAAGTAGGTTCAATGTAGCTTCAATGTAATCACGTAATCACCTATATGCAACAAATGTGGGGTGTGGCATGTGAATAAATGGAACACGTGTCGTGTCACATCACATCATACATAGGACTGACACGTTTCATAATACTGCATTTCCGACCTGTATACAGGTAATCGTTCCGCGTGAAAGTCAGAGTAAGCCATGTGCCATGGGATGGGACACCGGCAGTCCGCCTGCCTGCCGCTGCGTCACCTGCATCATCGAGCCACAGTTCTGCAGCACGTCCGATGGGGAGTGCAGTTCAGGCCCAGCACTATTCTATAGTTTATACGCCTTACCCCTCCATTGGCACAGTATCCCTCTGTGGAGATCAAAATGGTTATTGATGCAAGTTTTTGAGAACGATTCAATCATGATTCATTTCGGAATCTGAATGATATCGCCGTTTGATTCACTATATATATATTATTATATATAATATATACTATATATATATATATATATACTATATATATATATATATATATACTTATATATATATATATAATATAAAAATATAAATATATTATATAACTACTCAATAACGTCATGCATCAAAAGATCCGATGGTGAAATCACCTAATTTTATTCAAGGAAATTTCATTGAACGATTACAATCGATTAAATCAGTGTCGAATCAATAAACCAGTCTGGTGGAGATGCCAGTTACCAGTTACGCACGCAAACTCATCAAGTGATACACACACAGACACACATGAGAAATTCCCCAAAGTGACACGACACAGTCGCGCGGCGTCCGAGCCAGCGCGAACTGGCGGCCCAGCCAGCTGCCGGAGGGACGCCGGCAAGACTGTAAATCACCGGAGCGAAAAGAGCGCCAGGTGAAGCCCCGGCAGGTTGCTTTTCGGTCTGACCAGGTAGGTATGGTGCTAACCCGGACCATCGGTGTCAAATGGCCACCGATGTCCGTTCGGCCGGTTTATTGAGAGCCGCCGCCTGTGAGGTAGGTAGTGGATTGTGAGGCCAGCCGACGAGCGTGGCCCTGTGCCCCAGAAACGGAGCGCGCTGGGAAGAAGGCGGTCAACAGTCAGCAATCAACGAGTGGCCAGAGGTTAATGCACTAGGGTTAAGTTGGGCAGCAGCCAGCCTGCGATGAGTTGGTTAGTGACGGACGGTCAGCGCGGCGATGAAGTCAGCGGTCAGCTGTCAATGTCCAGTCAGTCAGCGCTCAGCACTCAGCGGTCAGCGACCAGGAGTTCAGTCAGCGGCAAACGTCCAGTAGTCACTGGTCAGCGGTCAGCGTCCAGTAGTCACTGGTCAGCGGTCATCGTCCAGTAGTCACTGGTCAGTGGTCAGCGTCCAGTAGTCACTGGTCAGCGGTCATCGTCCAGTAGTCACTGGTCAGCAGTCAGCGTCCAGTAGTCACTGGTCAGCGGTCAGCGTTCAGTAGTCACTGGTCAGCGGTCAGCGTTCAGTAGTCACTGGTCAGCGGTCAGTGTTCAGTAGTCACTGGTCAGCGGTCAGCGTACAATAGTCACTGGTCAGCGGTCAGCGTCCAGTAGTCACTGGTCAGCGGTCAGCGTCCAGTAGTCACTGGTCAGCGTCCAGTAGTCACTGGTCAGCGGTCTGCGTCCAGTAGTCACTGGTGGACGGTAGTCATCTGGTCAGAGATAGAAGCCGATAGACCGAACGGTGACTGGCCGGTGCAGCTGCTGCCGGTCCGATCTGGCGTGACACGTCCGCCCAGTCACGTCATGCCATGTCGCCGCGTCAGGTCACGCCCGTCGAGCGGTCGTGCCTCTCCGCTCATTGACTGGAGCGTCCGGCGTCTCTTCCTGCCCCGCTGACGACGAGAGCGGCCTCAGGTCAGCTGTGCGGCAGGAAGAGTTAACACCGCAGGAGCAGAGCACAGCGACTCACGGGAGCGGCTCTGTGACCTAGAGTTAACACCGCAGGAGCAGAGCACAGCGACTCACGGAGCGGCTCTGTGACCTAGAGTTAACAACCGCAGGGAGCAGAGGATCAGCGACTCATGGAGCGGCTCTGTGAGACCTAGAGTTACACCGGCAGGAGCAGAGATCAGCGACTCAATGGAGCGGCCTCTGTGACCCTAAGAGTTTAACACCGCAGGAGCAGAGATCAGCCGACCTCATGGAGCGGCTCTGTGACCTAGAGTTACACCGCAGGCAGCAGAGCGCAGCGACTCTGAGCGGCTCTGTGACCTAGAGTTAACAACGCAGGAGCAGAGCACAGCGACTCATGGCGCGGCTCTGTGACCTAGAGTTAACACCGCAGGAGCAGAGCACAGCGACTCATGGAGCGGCTCTGTGACCTAGAAGTTAACACACGCAGGAGCAGAGCACAGCGACTCACGGAGCGGCTCTGTGACCTAGAGTTAACACCCGCAGGAAGCAGAGCGCAAGCGACTCACGGAGCGGCTTCTGTGACCTAAGTAACAGCGCAGGAGCCAGAGCACAGCGACTCAACGAAGCGGCTCTGTGACCTAGAAGTTAACCACAGCAGGAGCGAGATCACGACTCAATGACGCTCTGTGACCTAGAGTTAACACCGCAGGAGCAGAGCACAGCGACTCACGGAGCGGCTCTGTGACCGCTGACCTAGAGTTAACACCGCAGGATCAGAGCACAGCGACTCACGGAGCGGCTCTGTGACCACCGACCGGTAACTGATGAACTGACTGACTAATAACTGACTAGTAACTGACTAGTAACTAACTAGTAACTGACTAGTAACTGACCGATGAATGGGAGCCAGTGACTGGTGCCTGGTGACTGGTGACTGGCGACTGGTGACCGGTGACTGGTGACTGGCGACTGGTGACCGGTGACTGGTGACCGGTGACTGGCGACTGGTGACCGGTGACTGGCGACTGGTCACCGGTGACTGGCGACTGGTGACTGGTGACTGATGAACTGACTGACTCATAACTGACTAGTAACTGACTGATGAATGGGAGCCAGTGACTGGTGACTGGCGACTGGTGACTGGTGACCGGTGACTGGTGACTGGTACCGGTGACTGGTGACTGGGTGAACTGGTGACTGGTGACTGGTGACTGGTAACCGGTGGACTGGTAACCGTGACTGGTTAACCGGTGACTGGTGACGCGGTGACTGGTGACTTGGTGACTGGTGACTGGCGACTGGCGACTGGCGTGGCGACTGGTGAACTGGTGACTGGTGACGCGGTGACTGGTGATTGGTTGACTGACGAACTGGTGACTGTTGACCGGTGACTGGCTAACCGGTGACTGGTACCGCTGACCTGGTGACGCGTGACTGGTGACGGTGACTGGTGGACCGGTGATGGTGACTGGGTTAACTGGTGCCTGGTGAAATGGTTACCGGTGCATGGTGACTGGTGACGGTTTAACTGGTTACCCAGGTAACAGATACCGTTGTCACGTTATTAAAATAATGTCCGATTTTTTTAACGTTTAAAAAAACAACGTGTGCGACAACGACGGGAATGTTGTAAAGCACAAAAGTTGTTTAACGTCGGCTGTTAAACGTTACCAGCAGCGTTTGTATTGTTCACGATGTTTACAACTTGCTCTAAGTAAACTGGGGAAGAACAGCTCGCAATGTGGTAAATATTATTAAAATTGAGATATTCACCAATCTTTACTATGGTTAATGATCGACCACGTAAAGTCACGTTAGCTATGCTTGTCAAAAAGTGACGTTTGTATGCACGTTGTTTACGTTTTTGTGAGCGTTACCAGGGCAACGTTGTGGACAATGTTCCTGGGAGCTACAAAAATTACACTATCACAACGTTGTTGACTTGTGTTGCAACCTTGTCATAACGTAGCGACAACGTCAAATTGTTAGCTGGTTAGTAGTTACCGGTGACCAGGAGATGGTAACTGGTACGCTCGATGACGGCACCACAGTGCTGTGCCTCGCAGTTTGCTGTGGTGTCGGAGTGCGGGGCACACAATGTAACTCTCTCGTCAGGCTGGTCCGGCTAACCGCACGCACGCTGACTGCACCGTCCGGCCGCCCGCAGCACAGATTTCCCAGCCAGCCACGTGCACTTGGCAGCGGCAGCCAGGCGGCTTTCATTTCAGCGGCGAGCGCGCATTGGGCTGCCGAGCTTGCATGAATCTCTGAAGAGCTTGCGTGAACTCTGTGCACCAGGTTCACAGGCACGGGGAGCTCGCATTTAGAAATAATTAAATATTTAATATGACATGAGAGTGTGTGCTAAATGCTCGAAAGCGTTAACAAATGCATCAGTGATTCCAAAGCCTGCAAATCTACGCACATGACTGCCTTTGTTATAGCTGGGTCGCTGGCATTGTACCACATGGTGTCACATAATAATTTGCGTTTCACAACATCATGTGAAAGGCACATTCCTTAGTACATAATTGCTTGCATGATGCATTAGCAACGTCTAATTACTTTTCCCCAGATTTTCATCGTGCTTTCCTGGTTTCTAAATGCCAAATAAATAACAGATTTAAGGTTAACTAAGATTTAAGGTACTGGTGAAGATGTGCGGGACTAAGCATACCGGGTCCACGAGCAAACAATGTTTGATTTCAGGAATTTTATACAATATACACAAGTAAGACGCCTTAGGCAGAAGGACGCAGCAGCTTCCGAATAATCCGACATACAATTTACTCAGCCCCGCCACGCGAAGATTCGTTTTAGTAGACACAGACATGTTCTTTATTTTTTCCTTCGTTATGTAGTGTTTTCGCCGTCGCAAAATAGATCCGATAAATCGATCTTTTGAACTAATTAGGATTTTGTAAGCGTTAATTTTACATACTTTGAACTTATAAGCCATTATCAGTTTGTAGCAAAATTACATTTGGGGTGGGTCATTAGCATGGATTTGATGCGCTTCTAAAGCTGCATCAGTTTTATCGTTCTAGCCACCTTTTCGTTATTGAAGATGAGCGGTGCTAATCGCAAGAAATATTATAGAACATACGTCAAATCAAAATATACTAGGCAGATTTTACACAGTGAAATACTGCATTAAAGCCTCAATTTTTGCATGCATTTAGAGACGGTACAATTGGTCTACAGATTGGTGTTTGTTTCAATCGCTTCACGTTCCATAAGGTACTGGACACCTGACTTTTAAATTGTGAGGACGTCATAAAACTATGAATTTGCGCTTATAATAGCCAGTAACTTTGCACGTACCACGCGCCGATGATCGACACATAGTGCAAATATGCCGGGCGAAATTGTTTCTCTACGCATCTGTGTTTGAACCCGTGTCTTAAGCGAACTTTTGGTTGCCGAGGATATAGGTCCGTTATTGCAACGATGTTTTGTAGGTAATTTTGTGGACGGAACAGGGGTGCACGTGCGCACGTGCAGTGTGACCCAGAGTTTGACCTGAACAACATTGCCAGTTGTGTGGTCACCAGCCTCACATCAAATGTTAGCTTTGTAGGTCCAGCCGTTTCTCAAAGCTACAGCAGGATAATACTTTCTGACACCCCTGACGCGGCACGTGTCACGCGCCATGCTGAACCGAAAAAAAAAAAAAAAAAAAAAAAAAAAAAAAAAAACAAAAAAAAAAAAAAAAAAAAATAAAAAAAAAAAAAAAAAAAAAAAAAAAAAAAAAAAAAAAATAAAAAAAAAAAAACAAAAAAAAAAATAAAAAAAAAAAAAAGAAAAAAAAAAAAAAAAAAAAAAATTAAAAAAAAATAAACAACAAAAAAACAACAAACAAACAAACAAACAAAAAAAACAAACAAAACAATACACAATCCCCATCACAATGAAGAAAAACAATAGATAAATCAATCATAGTATGCATGGGCGCTCATATATGAGCGAGACTGTTGTATCGGATGCCGGGGTTGATATAAGCTCTGACCAGCCGGTCGCGGCATCACTGACGCCGGCCGGGCCCAGCCAGCCGGGCCCGGCCGGGCCGGGCCAGGAACGGTCGGCACGCTCTAATTCATGTGAAAAAAAGATAGTCAACTGAGGACAATGTCCGCCTTACGCGCTCGTACGCTAAAATAGAGTCCAGCATATATATATGACATATGATAACGAAAATATGTCTCTTCCAATTGACATCAGGATTATGGACGAGCACGCGCGCTCATACCAACAGCACGGCATCGGATATATGGAATTCAATCACTGGGGGCAATATCGAACAACAAACGCCTACTCAGAGGCATATGATAAAGATGCAGACAAAGCCACGCATTTTCGGGAGCGAGGGCCATGTTCAAGTGCGTAGAACTAATCTATATTCAGACATCTAGTCAACGACTCAGATCAAACCGGATGGTAGTTGATTTGTCAGCAGAATAGATTTATAATACGCTCACAATTGAAGATCTCCTTAGTTCCTCCTGTCATACTCCTATTATACGTTAATAGAGATATTAATATGAGATGTAGATATGACCACATAAGCGTAAAACAGATCAAACACTAACAGCTAGAAAGAATACATATTGAGCGTTTTTTTTTAATAACAGATTAGGATCCCACACCTGTGATGTCGAACTATCTTTGACAAAATCTGGGAACCAAACAGAACGGACGCAGGCATTCAATGGCAGACCACAACGCGTACTGGGAACCAAACAGAAACGGAGCAAAGGGATCCACTGGCGCCACAGCGTTACCAATGAAACTGAATCAATCAAACATTAAAACAACACATTTTCTGACAGAAAATCGAAGCATATTAAAAACACGCAAGTATTCAAGAAACATATTAAAAACAATTTTAACCCAGGCCCTGCCGGTGCTCGGCGAGAGCTTAGTCGTTCCAAGGGCGGCATCTGGATCTGACGCCCCCCAAAAAACTGTCCAAATGGGGATTAGGCAGAATCAACCAATGTCGTTACATAGCGCGTCTAGATTCATGTCAAGTTTGTCAGTGTCACATCGCTCAATCAAAACTTAACGAAGAAAAGAAACATTGCTTCGCCGACATTCCCCCAGTTTCATCGCGTGATGTGATGAAGGCATGGTTCTGGGTAGGGTATGCTTCTAGAACCAACGGTTTTTTAGAAGCTTGGTTTTCCACGGATCACCATGGCTGAAACTATGGTAGATGTTTGTGTCAGTTGCCACGATCTAAGGCCAGAAACAAGGGAAACCCCATAATTGCAAAACAATGTTTTTGTTGTGGAATCCCACAACAAACATCAAGCAATAAAGCAATCCATTGTGTTTTTCTTCTTTAGGAGTGAATGGGTGAAATAATGCACTTTCTTTCGTGAATTTTTTGGCTTTTAAAATGCAATTTACGTCAATTATTTTCTGATTTCAGGCAGTTTTGTGGCCTTGACCTTTTAGCCCCATTTGACCTGCCATTGGCCAGAAAATATTAAGGAATCCAAAAGCATCTTTTGGGGACGAGACGCAACAAAATAATTGGCGTACTCAGGGATGAAAAATGGGGGATTTTCTGATAACAAATATGTGCTGTTCGTGAATGGTTTGGGGACGATAGCGAACACACATGTGGGTTTTGATGCTGTAATTTGTTAAATTAAATATATTTTTGCGCATAGGGGATCCAGGTAAAAAACGTTGGGGGGGGGCATCATGTTGCGGAACGCCCTTTTATCATCTTACTTAAATTTCAAGTTGGGTCTAATTTGACAGAGGATATCGCCTCCAATTTTATGTTCCTGAGTGCGCCGCTCCCCAAATATTATAATCCAAATATGTATGATATAATATAGCAAGTGACATAGTGTCTGACGCATTTATTCCACCGCAAAACTACGAAGGAAGCATGCGGCTGCACAACCGATTCGTAACGAACCTTCCAAAAAACCTGGGCCTGGAGCCGCCTCTACTTTCTCCATTTTTGTTTAAATTAAACAACACGCGTCATTCAATGTTGAAAATTCCAAAGTTTCAAGACGATAGACGTAACGGTTCAGAAGCGGCGGACGAAAAACTACCGGGGCAGAATCTGCCCCGCAGGAAATAGGGTTAACAGACCGTACAATTATCGTATGTCACTTACGAGTTTTGCTCCCACTAGGGGGCAAAATTTGGGCACTGGGAGGGAGCCAGCAGTCTCTATGGGAAGGGATTTCCCCAATTAACATGCCATCCGTGGCTATGGAGTAGGTAGATACAGTAAAAAAACGTCGGTTGACTGAAGGAATTTGTGTAAAGGCTAGTTATCATCATCTATAGTATTCTAGTGCCCGCCAGCGACGAATCAATTCAGTTTCACTGAGGGGGCAAATCAGTTCTACTGGGGGGGGGAAATTGTCTCCACTGGGGGGGCAATTGCCCCCCCAGTGAACACGTTATCCGAGGCCCTGTACCAATGTGAAAGTTGAAACTTCAATGGTCAACAAGTGATGCTCACTCATTGCCATCCAATGCAGCCGCATGGTTTACCTCCGCTCCCTGTGAAAAGCACCATGACAGCGGGTGATTTTTTGTAGTGTGACAACTCGCCAGTACAGATCACTGCAAAAGTAATGGTAGGTGGTGCATTCCATGTCAAATCGCACAAAAAAGAGTGGTTTCGTACCCGACCCCATCCGATTTTGAAAAAAATGGTACACGTGTAGTGTCAAGTGAGAGAAACATGCACACCAACTTTTAGATCCCGGTGACCTCTAAGGTCATATTTAGAGGTCATCAAAGTTCACGACTTTTTGCGTACTTGGTATCAATCAAACGCTTATATCTTCTGTGTTAATGGAGTTAGCGGTATCAAACTTTTATCGAATATTCTACAGTGCTTCACCATTCAGAAAACGTCGAAAAAAGTTCAGTGAACTAAATATGACCTTTGACCTTGTAATGTAAAAGTC
>VOPJ01000416.1:0-16317 GCA_014673585.1 Semibalanus balanoides
ACCTACCTAGGTAGGTAACACATGTTCCCTTAAATCTGTCCTTCATGTACACATAAGTGAAATTAGATGAGTTTTAGAAACTATAAAGAAGGGAATATACATATTGACAGACAGTACACATGAAATAAAACTTGTATGATCAATGATTAAATAATTTTTTTAACCAATAATATTATAATATTAACCAATAATATTAATAATATTAACCAATAATATTTTTTAACCAATAATATTTTTTTAGGTGATGTTACTGACTTCTTAAGTACTGTGAAAACCAAAACAGGGTTATGTTTTCTTCATCAGTCATAATAATTGCTTCTTACTGTGACTAGCATGAGATCAGATAATGAGCTTGTTAGATGAATGGACTTCTTTTTTATCTCTTGGATTAGGGTGTGGAGGACCAGGATATTTATGACATACTTATCGAGAGTAGGCACTGTGCCATTGTTTCTTTTGTGAGCATTTGTAAGTATTTTGACTTATTGGCTGTGCTTCCAGGATTTTTTCAATTGCTGTTTTGTCATAGGCATCAATGGCAGAAGCTGCAGATCCCAGAATGCCTGCAGACAGTGCTCCAGTCAAAGATGGAGCCTCTGCAAGCTGTGCACCTAAAGACCCAGCACCAGCAGAGTCTTCTGGCACCAAGCCATCAACAGACCCATCTGGCAGTGCTCAGACCAACACTGACTTCAGTAAAAAACCTACCTGTATCATATTTCTTGGCATGGCCGGATCCGGGAAGACAACACTGGTGCAGAAGATAACAGCGTACCTGTATGAAAAGAAACCGGCGCCATACGTGATCAACTTGGATCCGGCTTGTGCAGAATTACCATATCCAGCCAATATCGGTAAGTTTGATTTCATCTAGACAATATCCAACTAGTGAGGCAATATGCAGGTTTTTCGTCCTATTCTTACTTTCCCTGAAATGCAAGTACTAGCTCAACTATTACTATTTTCCATGGTGTTGTGTGGCTATTTCCTGGCTGACCTCTCACGTCTGCGTCCGACGACAGACATCCGCGACACGGTGAAGTACAAGGACGTGATGAAGCAGTACGGTCTGGGGCCGAACGGCGGCATCGTGACCTCATTGAACCTGTTCGCCACCCAGTTTGACCAGCTGCTCGGCCTGCTGGAAAAATGGCAGGAACAGCACGAGTACGTCATCATCGACACCCCAGGACAGATCGAGGTATGTCGGCACTGATCAACGGCCATGAAGTTGTAAATGATGACCATACCATATTGCGATGTTTATATCCCGGCACTAATTAACGGCCGTGAAGTTTTGAATGATGACCAACGACCGTACCATATTGCGATGTTTATGTGCGTTTCGGTGAAGTGACTAACTATTACAACGTCGGAAATCATTGCGGTCAAATAAACGCGTGGCTTAAGAATGTGAATGCAGCTTCCCAACACGCTGAAAGATGTGGCGGCTGACCCAGTGTCTGCGTGACATGACTGTGTTTGACGTCCGCTGTTGTGCGCGTGCAGGTGTTCACATGGTCGGCGTCAGGCTCCATCATCACCGAGGCTCTGGCGGCCGGCTTCCCCACTGTCATCGTGTACGTCATGGACTCCGTGCGCAGCGTCAGTCCCGTCACCTTCATGTCCAACATGCTGTACGCCTGCTCCATCCTCTACAAGACGCGGCTGCCGTTCGTCGTCGCTCTAAACAAGGTCAGAAAGTTATCCTGTACTAGAGGCTGTCTTAAATCGCAGAGCATGCGATTCCCATAAATTGAGGTTGTCCTGTTTTGAAAGGAATCATGATAATACCAACTGGCTCCTTAAATTTCGATCACATACCAATAACTTGAACAATTCACTATCCCTCAGAAGGTTCTACACTTGAACATTTTGCTTTACAGCGTCAGCGTCATAGTACATCTATTTCGGCACATATTAGTGTAGACTGTAGAGAGCCTGTCAAGACGGTCGCGTGTCTCAGCTTGCAGGGCACACCACACCCCTTCCATGACTGTCTGGCTGTCCTTTACTGCTAACCAGGCACATAACACATCTCACCGTCCGTTTGTGCCGCCATGCAGACTGACGTCGTGGACAGTGGGTACGCCGAGGAGTGGATGCACGACTTTGAGGCGTTCGACGAGGCGCTGCGCTCGGAGAGCTCGTACGCAACCAACCTGACCTACTCCATGTCGCTGGTGCTGGACAACCAACCTGACCTACTCCATGTCGCTGGTGCTGGACGAGTTCTACAGCTCCCTCAGGTGAGACGGCACCCGGCTGTGTTGAGTTGCTGAGTCCCACAGCTCGGTCGGGCTAAGTAACGCTGGTCTCATATAAGTGTTCTAGTTATATTATTGTAGATTATGGGGGGGGGTGACAGCCACCCCTCCCGAGGTTTGTATTGAATAACTTTTTACACATGCGGCGCATCTTTCTGAAAATTTAATCAGCTAAGTTAACAACAATTATACGTATGCTGTCAAAATTTTATTGCAATTGGTCGACTGGTTTGGGAGATATTGACGTTTTAGTGTCGTCATGTTGGTGAAAACGATAAATATTAGAAAAATCGTATCAAATAGAGTTTTGCAGCAAACTGCAAACGGTAAACGGAAAAGGTAGAAAATTACATTCTCTTTAAAATGGCAATATCTAAATGTGTGTTTTTTTTTTACCCAAAAAGTCATTTTTTATCACAACCAAATCAAAAATTTCTAAGATGTTTAAAAACGGAATATTTGTGAGAGAACTGATGATGGATAACCAACTTTCCAAACCAAGTTTCAGAGCAATATCTCTATTTTTGACTGAGTATAAGAAAGTATAAGAAACTTATGACGTCATTTTTTAAATTACTTGTTTTGAATTTCCTTGACCAGATACGAACAAATAAACACATTTTCTGTATTTCTGAGACAAAAATGGTCTAGGAAAACGTCTTCAATTACATTGATCAATTTTAAGGTTTTCTGACAGCAAAATCGCTATTCTGGACGTGGTCGAGTCGAAGTCATTCACTTGACCTGGAAGGTCACCCGTTGACCTGAAACCTAAAAATTGCATACCCTACTCGAGGTCATTCACTTAACCTGGAAGGTCACCCGTTGATCTGAAACATAAAAATTGCATACCCTTAGATTCCTCACATGACTATCAACATGCTGGTCCTTACCGTGTTGCTCTATGTTGCTTGATTTGGAAGTTTGCAGGGGACCTGTCAGCCCTCCTCCCGTAGGGCAAAGGTGAAAAAGGCTGCCGTAGGACGAGGATTAACCTACGTTATATTCATTTGGTTCCGATTAAATTAATACTCCAAAGTGATCATGTAAACCAGTTTGTGCGGCTCAACGAGACAAATGGACTGATATGGATAACTTATTTTCAAGGAAACGTCAGTTACGTGTTTTTGACTTCCAACGGCAGTTATGTGGCGGTCCTCCAGTTCCTAGCTTGCTCACTTGAGTTCTCATTCCCGTCCCCAGCTCCCTTGCCCGAGTTTCCATACCTGACCTCAGCTCTCTCGCTCGAGTTTCCATACCTGGCCTCAGCTCCCTCGCTCGAGTTTCCATACCTGGCCTCAGCTCTCTCGCCCGAGTTTCCATGCCTGGCCTCAGCTCCCTCGCTCGAGTTTCCATACCTGACCTCAGCTCCCTCGCTCGAGTTTCCATGCCTGGCCTCAGCTCCCTCGCTCGAGTTTCCATGTCTGGCCTTAGCTCCCTCGCTCGAGTTTTCATGCCTGGCCCCCAGCTCCCTCGCTCGAGTTTCCATGTCTGGCCTCAGCTCCCTCGCTCGAGTTTTCATGCCTGGCCCCCAGCTCCCTCACCCGAGTTTCCATGTCTGGCCTCAGCTTCCTCGCTCGAGTTTCCATGTCTGGCCTCAGCTCCCTCACCCGAGTTTGCATGCCTGGCCCCCAGCTCCCTCACCCGAGTTTTCATGCCTGGCCTCAGCCCCCTCACCCGCGTTTCCATGCCTGGCCTCAGCCCCCTCACCCGCGTTTCCATGCCTGGCCTCAGCCCCCTCGCCAAGTTTCTAGATTAGGCCGCAGCCCTCTTGCCTGACTTTCCAGGTTTGGCCGCAGCTCCTTCGTAGTCAGTTTACGTATCCGTTCCCGGCGTCTCTCCCTCGTCTCAGTTCCCGTCCCCGGCCGCGGCTCCCCTCGTCTGAGTTTGTCCACCTGTGTCCGTCAGATGTACGGGCGTGTCTGCGGTGACGGGCGCGCGGCTGGACAAGCTGCTGGAGTTGGTGGGCGAGGCGCGCCAGGAGTACCTCACAGAGTACCGGGCCGAGTACGATCGGCTGCGGACCGCGCGCGACGAGGCCGAGCGAGGCCGGCGGCAGCGCGATATGGAGCGACTCGAGGCCGACCTGGAGCCGCAGGACCGCGAACGCACCGTGGAGAGTGACGTCACTATCCGCTCGGCCACCCAGGCCGACGACGACGACGTGGTGGAGGAGGAGGCAGGTAGGTGGAGCGGGGATGCGGGTGACGCGGTGGTGTGCTGTGGCTACCGCGGCTGGTATTGGTGTAACTGTGGAGCAGGGATCATCTCCGTGTGTCTTACGAATGTGTAGTGTTACAGTTCAAAATGTGAGGAAACGCACGTCAATATCTTTTCCAGTGACGAATTCATCGCGGAGTGTTTGCAGACGACGCCGGCTCTGCAGAAAATCCCTGCGCCGTTGCACGCTGTTTCCGTTAAGTGTATAGCTGACAGCTGCATAGAATAGCTGCCTTTACAACGGATAGCTCGGTTCGACAACCGCTTTTGGTGCGCTGCAAGTTTCACGTTTATATGCAGAACCACCTGATGTTTGTGTTACTATTTCAGAGCGAGAGGATGAATATGATGGCGAGTCGTTCCAGAACTTCATGGATGATCACAAGCAGCGACAGGCCGCCCGGAGGATGGCCGATACGCCAAAGTCATGAGCGCGCTGTGCAGGTTTTCAATCATGTCCATTTAAGAGGAGGTTCCGAATACATAACACAATATACTCTTACCGACGTGTCCTCGAACATCGCGGGGGAACAACACGGATCGCGCTCACATACTGTAGGTGTTTCCGACAGATCGCACCGATCCGACACTGTCTGATGTCGGCAGTGTGACAGGAACCTGGTCGACGCAGAAGGCTGCGTCGGCTACCGGCCACTCACAGCCTGAGGGGTGCTCGCCCGCAGTCTGAGCCTTTTCGCGGCCGGCTCAGCAGTGGCCTGTAGTGTTCGCTAGTGTTCGCTACACTCTGCAGGTCCCATCACAGCAGCGACACCACACCGTTCTCGCGCCACCGGCCACCGTGTGAACACTGAACATCTCAGCTGTGGTCCTGCATAAACCGACTGAGCTGCTCGTCGGCTCCCATGGTCTCCTCCTCCGGGTCGGGCATCTCGAACTCGGTGGTGCGCACGTCCTCATCCTCGCCGTACTGGATGGCGTTGTCGATGACGCCCAGCAGCTGTCCGATGCTGAGCTCGTCGTGCAGGTCGAGCGTGTGGTACTGCACCAGGCCGTACTCGTCGACCACGCGCGCCAGCGCTGCCGTCAGTCGCCGGTAGCGCTCGGCGAACCGCGTGCCGTCCGAGTCCATCAGCCGCCGGGTGTCCGGGTCAATAAACCTGCCGACACGCCCAGACAGAGGTCAGGCACGCCCAGACAGAGATCAGACACGCCCAGACAGAGGTCAGAGGGGCAGACAGCCGCCGCGTGTCCGGGTCTACAAACCTGCCGACACGCCCAGACAGAGATCAGAGGGGCAGACAGCCGCCGCGTGTCCGGGTCAATAAACCTGCCGACACGTCCAGACAGATCAGAGGGGCAGACAGCCGCCGCGTGTCCGGGTCAATAAACCTGCCGACACGCCCAGACAGAGATAGCAACCCAAACAGAGGTCAGAGGGGCAGCAGCGCTGCGGTGTCCGGTCATAAACCTGGCGACACGCCCAGACCAGAGATCAGAGGGGCAGACAGCCGCCGCGTGTCGGGTCAATAACCTGGCCGAACGCCCAGAAGAGGTCAGAGGGGCAGTACAGGCCGCCCGCGGTGTCCGGGTCAAACTAAACCTGCGAAACGTCAGACAGACGATGAGACACGCAGCAGAGGTCAGAGGGGGCAGAGCCGCTGCGTGTCCCGGGTCAATAACCCTGCCGCACGCCCAGGACAGAGATCGAGGGTCAGACGCCGCCGCGGTGTCCGGGTCTAACAACTGCGACACGCCAGACAGAGATGCAGAGGGGCAGGACAGGCCGCCCGCGTGTCCGGGTCAATAAACCGTGCCGAACGCCCAGACAGGAGAGATGCAGAGGGGAGCAGACAGCAGCCTGCGTGTTCGGGTCAATAAACCTGCCCGACACGCCGGCCGACAGAGAATGCGAGGGGCAGACAGCCGCCGCGTTGTCCCGGGTCATAACCTGCCGACACGCCAGACAGAGATCAGAGGGGGAGACAGCCGGCGCGGTTGTCCTCGGGTATAAACCTGCCCGACACGCCCAGGACAGGAGATCAGAGGGGCAGAACAGCGCCGCGTGTCGGGTCAATAAACCGTGCGACGACGGACGCGCAGACAGAAGATAGAGGCAGACAGCCGCCGCCGTGTCCGGGGGTCAATTTAAACTGCCGACACGCCCAGACAGAGATGAGACACACCCAGACAGAGGTCAGAGGGGCAGACAGCCGCTGCGTGTCCGGGTCAATATGAAGCTGCCGACACGCCCAGACAGAGATATGAGGGTGACAGCCGCCGCGTGTCCGGGTCGATAAACCTGCGACACGTTCCAGTAAGGAGAGTCAGAGGGGCAGACAGCCGCCGCGGTGTCCGGGTCAATAAACCTGCCGACACGCCCAGACAGAAGGTCAGACGGGGCAGACAGCCGCCCACGCCGCGTGTGCGCGGGTCAATAAACCTGCGACACGCCCTCGACAGAGGTCAGAGGGGCAGACTAGCCGCTGCGTGTCCGGGTTCAGATAAACTGCGACACGCCCCAGACAGAGGTCAGAGGGCAGACAGCCCCGGTGTCCAGGGTTCAATAATACTGGAGCCGACACGTCCAGGAAGAGATATCAGAGGGGCAGACAGCCGCCGCGTGTCCGGTCAATAAACTGCCGACACGCCCAGACAAGAGGTCAAGAGGGGCAGACAGACGCGCGGTGTCCGGGTCATAAACCCTGGCCGACGACGCCCAGAAGAGATGAGACACACCAGACAGAGGTCAAAAGAGGGGCAGACAGCCGTGCGTGGGTCCGGGTCAAATAAACCTGCCCGACACGCCCAGACAGAGATCAGAGGGCAGCAACAGCCGCCGCGTTTCCGGGTCGATAAAACCTGCTCGACACGCCCCAGACAGAGATCAGAGGGGAGACAGCCGCCGCGTGTCCGGGTCAATAACCTGCCGACACGTCAGCCAGAGGTCAGAGGGGCAGACGCCGCCCGCGTGTCCGGGTCAATAACCTGCGACACCCCAGACAGAGATATCAAGAGGGGCAGACAGCCGCCGCGTGTCCGGGTCAATAAACCTGCGACACGCTTCCAGACAGAGATCAGAGGGGCAGACAGCCGCCGCGTGTCCGGGTGGATAAACCTGCCGAAACACGCCCAGACAGAGGTCAGAGGGGCACATACTGACGGCGGGTGTATGCATACCGGTTCTAAACTAATCGGTCGCGAGTGTACGCCTGAAGGTAAGTTGGGGATTGCAATAGCTAACAACAGGACCTCAACAGCAGATGACCACGAAGTCTCGAACTAGCCATCCGGGGTGTTCCAGTTTCAGCCGCTGTCGGGAAATCATCTCACCTCTCCAGTTGGTTCCTGGACTCGGCACTCAGCAGATCCATCTTGGTGAGCACGTTGAGGTGCGGGATGCTGATGTTGACCATGACACTGAGCGCGGCCATCGTGCCTGAGATGAACTTGCTGCCCTCCACCATGAAGGAAGAGTCCACCAAGAACACGCCGCAGATACGGAAGTTCACCGCCTGTCGACACGCGACTCGGTCAGAACCTCGCAGATGCAGAGTTAAAGGAGCTGCGCAAAAAGCGGAGCATACTTTTTACAATATGAGCTACATTTCAACCCGCGCCCTGGTGGCCCCCTGAGATCAAAATGACCCCTCTTACTCGAAAACTGAAGAGGATAAAAAGACGCGGAAAAAACATTCAAAATCTATTGACATGGACATTCGAAGTTACCCCGGGTATTTTTGGCTCGGGTCAATATTGAGGTCACCAGAGGTCATCAAAGATAAAATTTTGCAGTTTTAGGACTTCGTTTCGAACACCCGAAATATCTCGGGAACTATGATAGCTACGAACAAACGAAGAAAACAAAAATACAAAGCTCTTGAAAACTTCGATTGCTAACGTTTCCTCAGATTTTAGCTCAGGTCAATAGTTGAGGCTCCAGAGGTCATCAAATGTAAAAAATACTTAATACTATTTTTGGCAAAACTGGTTTTTCGCAAAAAAATGTTTACCTAATCAAATATAAGGCAATAATGTTAACACCATCGTGTTTGTCTCGTCAACGGTCAAGGTACTTTAAAAAACATTGTAATGGCGACTTGGTTAGGTCAACTTCAAAATTCGACCTCAGGCCAAGGCCAGGTTGGCCAGCCATGTTGCATATGGGACGACGCGTATCGACGAGGCGAACACGGTGGTGTCGTCCGCACGTCTCCATCTGCATTATGTTAATCAAGTTATTAGCCAAAAAAATGACCTCAGATGACCTTACAGAGGTCATTGGGAAACGACTGCACCTGGGTCATCAAGGATGAGCTAAAATAGCATTATTACGAAATAATTGGTCTGTCCCTTACTCCTCGTGCATATTCTCTGAATAAGAAGCATTTGTATAGTATTCTTCTATCAACTTTTAATGAAGTGGTCCAGGAAATTGACCTGACCTTAGGTCAACGATATAAAAAACAAATCCGATATATAATCATTTGTTTCCTGCAAGTTTCAACTCCTCTTACACAAAGGCTGTGGATTTGGCACGACCACAAACATTTTTGGAGGCAAGGTCACTTGATGTGACCTTGTGACCTGACCTGAGTCCTGAGACGACCTGAGGTTAACAAATTTACTAAAGTGGTGGTAATCGATGCCCCAATAACAATAACTAAATTTAGCGGCGCGCAGCGCCGCCGTTTTCCCGCTATTCCCGAAAAACCTCAGGGGGGGTCGAAATGAACCCCCACCAGGGCGAGGGTTAACAACAAAGGAACAATAATCATTGATAATTAAAAATATCGTAACCACTCCCAGATTCTGGGGGTAAAGTAGACCATGGCAATACCTAGGTAACAAACAAAATATAGAAAAGAGTTGTGCAACATGCCTGTAGCGAGTCAACGATGTTCTTCATGGCGTCCATGTGAGTGTACAGTTCGATCTGGCCGGGGCAGTCAAACAGGAAATAGTCGTCATCGCCGTCCCCGAGCTCCTCCTCCAGCCAGCTCATGTTCTTCATCAGATATCTGCGCGCCGAATCATACACGGACGAGAGTCAGACATCTTATCAGCCGGCGTTAAGATACAGACTCGCATATGCGTACGATGCGCATAACATCACATAAACACGCGAATTCACAGGCATTATGAGATTTTGCTGATTGTATAGTCTCCTTGACGGACTTTATCGAATCCGCTTTTATAGTAAACGTTTCTTGCTGCAAACATGGGTACGTGCGTGCGTGTGTGTTTGCATTGCTGGATGTGCGCGTCGCTCACTCAATGCAGAAGACGAGTCCGCCGTTGGGTCCGAAGCGCAGCTCCTCGTCGCCCATCGCGTCATCCAGGTGGATCAGGTCCCGTATGTCCACCGTCGGCTGGTAGTCAAAGTACTCGGCGGCCGGGTCCAGGTTCACCACGTGCACTGTGCGCTTGGAATTCTGCGCGTGCTTCTGCATCGCGGAACAATATGTGCTCTGCCGGGATAACGCACGGTGGGATGTCACTGTTGTTTGGACACAACGATGAGATAATGGCTGGTTGAGGTGGTCACTGTAGTGTGGAGATTAAATGGCACCAGGAACAAGGCAGTTTAAGGAGCAGTTTATCACCTGTTTCAAGGAAGCAATGCACATGTTATGCTATGCAAGCCTTTGCTTTTATGTTCAAATTCAAACATGGCACATACAGTTGCAGCAATACAACATCAGGTTAACTTTGCATTCGCGGGGAATTAACCATATTAGAGGTCTTCAAACCAGTAAGATGTCTTAATCGAGGAGGGACGAGCGAGCCCGAAGAAACCCGATATATATTGTCACACGCACAATTTCAGCTTAATCGGTCCAGCCGTTTCTCAGCTTTAGCAGAAAAACGTTTTCTGACACCCCTCACGCGGCACGCGCCATACTCCCTCACCTCACGTGAGACGAAACATGTCAATAACATATTTGATTGAATGGGGCTATCAGATGGCGAAAACCGCTTGTCAATCGGATGCGTGATTCCAAAGATATAAGCTCCTCAAAAGCGTTATGGTCGGGTCGGTCGGTGTGGTAAAAAATCACGTATTCAGTGAGGACTCGCGAGCCTCGTAAAAATAAAATATGCATTAAACTGCAAATGCTTTTTACTGTGAAAACTGTCCAGTTCTTAACAGTAGTATTCATTTTCCACATAATTTGCACATTCCCTTTGCCAAAGAATCCAAGAGTGTAATATCATGCACCAATCACAACTTTTATGTCAAATGTCTGAACGGACCCGTTTCAATTTGTTATAGTTTTAAGTGTTGTACACAAATAAAAATGTCAGTTTGGTAGTCTGTATAGAGTGATTGGAAATGGCAACAACATCTTATAATACATCCTATTTTATGGGTTATTTCATGCACAATAATTGCATCCCTTGTGGCAATAGCTGAGCTTGTTCACTAAAAGTTGTTCCTCTAAAAGCGGAAAGGAAGTACTTATATGGCAATAATTTCACGTGGAGATTTAGTAATCAGTCCATATATTCTTGCTCACACAAACTAATATCCAACTTCTTACTCATTACTATTCTTGACATGTGTCATTGTGTCTCCTCGTACGAAGAGGACTAAGGGTCCTCAAAGCGGGCCGTCGCTGTACTATCGTCGTCGCCGTGGCGATATGATCCACGATGTGGTTACTACCCGGGGCCACCGTTGAAGCAGGGGCGTAGCCAAGGGGGGGTGGGCACGGGCGGGCCATGCCCCCCCCCTGAGTTAAATAAATTCACACCAGATAGAAATGTGAGATCTCTGAAAAAACCCGGGACCTCTACCCCCCCCCCCCGGTCCAGCCAAATATGGCTGAGGAGCAAAATATGTAATTTTTACACTAGATAGAATGAGATTTTAGAGCGATAAAATTTGGATTTTCCGACGTGGCCCCCTCCTGAGCAAAATCCTGGTACGTGCCTGAGTTGAAGCTGCTGAAGCCCAGGGCAGTCTCCAGGGTCCGACGGAACGCCTTCAGCGTGCGCGTAATCAACGAGTGGAACGCGCTGCCGCTCTTGGTGATCGACGCCCCAGCATCAACGCTTTCAAGGCTAGACTTGACATACATTGGGTACATGACATGCACACTATCCACATCAGTATAAGTGTCATGTACACTTTTCACTTTCTTAACTGCTTTTGATATGCTGATTCCAAACCTGATAGATACTAAATACCCATCAATGGTGTCGCTATTGACCATTAACCATGCAAAATTACTTAGGACAAATCCAAGTACACATGTACTACCCTAAGCATAGGACCATATTAGATATTGATGAAAATGACTGGTGACAATGTCCCTAGTGTCTCCAGTGGTGACGATGCCCTGGTACCCATTTATAAAATATATATATATATAGCATGTCATAATCACAGGACTGTAACACCTGGCAAGTGTTATTGCAGCATTCAACCCACCTGTGAAGAGTAAGGCTGATTTAGTTTAACAGACAAAGCCTCCAAAGTGACGGCACTGGAACACTATTTTCCCTTATAGATCATGCACTTTTACATCAAACTATATCCACTGATAAGGTAATCAGTACCAACCTCTCTTGATTTATGTGTGTGAATAAGGTGACAGAAAATACAAGGTTTAAATATAAGTTGCATACAAACACCAGACTATTTCTACCGCCTTGTACCAGACATCCAATTGTTGGTGAAGATGATACCAATGTATTAAAATGCTGACACACAGCTGAAGTCATGAAGTGTGCATGAAGTCACATATTTTAAAGTGACTGGTGATTGAAGTCACATATTTGTTAATGACTGTTGGTTGAATCCTTATTCCTTACCCTAAGATATAGGGTCAACCATCACAACATTGGAATGTTAAAATACCTGATATTTCATGCTATGGGTGATGCATTTATTGGTGCTTTATGATCTATTTCAATGGCATGAAGTCTGGTATTTTTTATGTCTGACATCAACATTCATTAGGGCATAAGTACAATCCTTGGACAAAAAACTACCTAACCTTGGACTTAACTAGATATCAGAGTGCAAACAATGCCTGCATTGTTTGCATTATGATAGCATGACAGGCCTGATGTTAGCAATTGTCTGGGGTTAGGGCAGTTTGCATGTATTTTTTAGTAGGTGTGAAACTGCAGCACACAACCAAAAAACAGTGCTGCAGACAATCCCTGTGGAGCAATGTCTGGCAGGAAATAATTGTTAACATAATTGAACCTGACATAACCTTTTACAAAAAAAAATGTTGCAGCGACCCACGTTTAGATAACTCTGCTCCGAGCACTGCAGCCCTACCAAGAGTGGGGGGTATCAGTCACTCAGTGTCTGTCACCTTCCAGACCATATTAATATTGCAGACAAAACAATATAAATATATACGGTTTATTTCTGAAATCTATCAATAAAATATCTATAATTCACAAAAATTGGCAGGTATTTGGAAGAACACTGCTGCTACTAGAAAATACATATGGGCCATTATTTGTGTCATTACATCAGGCCATTGCACAAAAATCAACATCCTGACATTACGCATGCAGCATGACTAACCTTGCCACTCCCAGCTGGTCCCATCACAAGTTGAGCATACCTCATCTTGGCCAATGATTAGAAATATAACAGTCAAAAAACACTTATATATAAATTAACTTTAAAACGAAAAACTTTCAGTTTAACTATGCTATCATTGGATCAAATGCATAGTACCTATTGATCAGACTATTTTGATTTAGCACCGAGTCTGTTATTTGAGACAACACATGCAATTATGCCTCAATGATTTAAAACACTGAAATTTGATGAGAACATCAACAGATCTATGCAATCGTAATGCCAGGACGGAGGATATTCATTTAATTCCACGTGCTTTGGTTTGCAGCATTTTGCAATGAATACACAGGCCGGCCGTGTTCTTTTGCGTGAGATGCTCGAGCTCAGTGTATGGAGCCTCAGGCAATGAACTGCTGCTGACGTCACCGTGACGTATGCCTATCACCAACATTGTGTTTTATATCGGGAATCTTGCGCGGAGGTACACTTAAAAGCCTAAAGTATGACGTCGTGTTTCCCCCCAAAACTTATCATCTCCCTGTCGCTGATTGGTCAATGGACCGCCCTCACAATCAACATGTTGAGAGAACACGGCCAATGTAAACAAGTTGCATGGTAGTTGTAATAAACGCGTCATTTTTGCATAAACCATTATCTACAAAAATGGCGCAAATGTTTCGAGCTTGAATACTAAATTCCTCTATAGAGTTCAGTGCTAAATTCAGAAACATGTGTCACAGTGTAAAAACGACGGCAATCAGCGCAGTGCGGATTACTCACAATGCTGTGTATTTTGTGTATTCGTGTCCACATTGACCTGTTTTTCCAGTAATCTGTGTCAAATTGTTTGGCGTACGCAAATCACGTATTTTTATTATAATAAAATTTCATATTGGTCAAAGCCCGGGACAACTGTGGTGGTGGCGGTGGTGGAACCAGTCCACGGTATATAAAATAAACCAGTCGGAGCTCTGAACCCTGAACCGGTTTCCCCAGGTTCGTGTCCGGTTTTATAAGCAGTTAGAGGTTTAAGAAGGGATTTCAGCTCAAGAATCCTGCTGCTTGCACAAAAGGTAATGTTTGATGTTAAATGATTTGACCACCCCTCCAAAATTGTCATCCAGACTTGAGCAAATTATTTGATTATTTATGGCTCTCACAGCGGCACTGTTTCAATTTAATATTTGTGTCATTGAAGTTACTTTAAATCATGAATGCCAAGATTTCAGAAACTATTTTAATGTAATGTTAAGGATGCATTAGGTACCCCTTATCAAAGAAATCAAAGAACAGGTGGCTTCAACATGTTAAGTGGTTAAATGATAACAAATGTACCTTTTTGGCATTTTTTACATGGGTATTTCCATTTCAATTTGTTCATAATCAAAGAGCACCACTTACAATTAAAATGTTTTAGTTTTATTCCACTTGTATGGAACCATGTTAAATATGTATTGACTGAACATCATATTGACGGTTACATAAAGTCATGACATTTTATTTTGATGGCCAACATCAACATATAGCAGAACATTCACCAGTGACAACTCCTAGTGCTTGATAAACAACCTAGTTTACCTACCAAGCACTTCTTAGTATGTGTCACTTAAGAATGGTGGTGTCATTCATGTGTATTTAGCGTGGCTATTTTTGGGACCTGTGTATGAGCTTCACATTTTCTGCCCACAGATGGATGCTGACTTGGAGTATGCTGATGGAGATGAGCTGGATGAGGGGGAGTATCAATATGGCCAAGATCAGAAACCAGAAGAGTATGAATATGACTCTGAAGATCTGCTGTTTAATGATGATGGGTTCACACTACAGGAGACTATTGACCACTGTGTTGTGCCCACCACTAATGATGCCATTGGACACATTGGCAAGCTGCTTTTCTGGTGCTTTGTCCTCCGCATCATTGTGACAGTCTGTAAGTAGTCTTGATGGTCCATCTTTCTTGGTAACACCACTTTGGCTTTTTCAAATAGGCTGCAAATATTATGTATGGATTCATATGTGATGTCAATCCACATTGCTCAAGAGAAACTTCTGTTGTACCAATAATTGTTTCAATAAAAAGCTCATCCTGAGATCAGGTAATACATATCTGGATCCTAGTTCCACTAAGTTGATAGACCAGTCAAATTATGTTTTTGATCCCATTATCTGAAGACAAAATGCGAAAAGATCCACTGTAACATTATCTTGAACTGGCCAACCCTCCTGACCTTGACACCCCTGCTGGCTGTAGCCG
The DNA here is from genome assembly GCA_014673585.1 of Semibalanus balanoides. Taxonomy (NCBI): domain Eukaryota; kingdom Metazoa; phylum Arthropoda; class Thecostraca; order Balanomorpha; family Balanidae; genus Semibalanus; species Semibalanus balanoides. The sequence goes on from VOPJ01000416.1 coordinate 15,254, forward strand.
CGCGCCACGTGTCGGCCATCTGGCCTCGGCGCTGGACCAGCCCTCCTGACCTTGACACCCCTGCTGCAGGCTGTAGCCGCGCGCCACGTGTCGGCCATCTGGCCTCGGCGCTGATTGGCTGTCTGGTGCTGCACCACTTCTTTGAGGAGATGGCGGCGTCGTTCGTGATACACGCGGCGCTCTCTTACTTAGCGCTGGCAGCGACCACTCGTCTGCTGCCGATGGCCACGGCGCCGCTGAGCCTCATAGTATCTCTGACGTTCGTATTCGCCAGGTGAGCCGACCAGCCGGCTAGGGAAACTGTACACGACTGTGAGATGTGGCGCTTGTGAACGTGTCATCAGTGAAATGTGTCTGGCACTGTCTGCTGATGTGAGATGTTCTGCCGGTTCCAGTGAGAGGCGTACCGCCTGTTCTAACGAGATTCGTGTCGCCTGTTCTAACGAGATTCGTGTCGCCTGTGCCAGTGGGATTCGTGCCGCCTGTTCTGCCGCCTGTTCTAACGAGATTCGTGCCGCCTGTTTCAGTGAGATGTGGTTCGTGTCTGCGAACAAGTGGCACAGTGTGCGTGGCGGTCAGATGATCCTGGTGATGAAGGCGGTGTCGGTGGGTCTGGACCTGTCTGGCGTGGTTGCCAGTGGTATCTCGGCTGCTGCGGGAGGGGCTATCCGGCCGCCGCCCAGCCTGCTGCAGTACGCCGGCTACCTGCTGCACCCGGGCACCACCGTGTTCGGCCCCTGGATCGCGCTGGATGACTACATCATCTCCATGGAGGGCGGCCCGTTACCGGTCAGTCAGAGTAGACACAGCTACAGCACAGCAGGTGCTGTCACAGTATACACAAACACATTGATCACCGGATGCATGGATATTACGAAATGTGCTGTAAGTGTTGCATTTTGGAACCCTCATATATTGTTCCAACTAATCGTGCCAATATACTCATCGTGCCTGTTCCAGCGCTCTAAACCGGTTTAGGTTGAGGCGGGACCGGTGGAGGTTCGGTGGAGCAGCGGTGGAGCAGCGGGCGGGAACGACCGGTAGAGACTCGGTGGAATTATCAG
>VOPJ01000418.1:0-16317 GCA_014673585.1 Semibalanus balanoides
CGTCCTGGCTGCCGTGGCTCCTCTGATTGTTACCGTTTTGGCTGCCGTGGCTCCTCTAATTGTGACCGTCCTGGCAGTAAACATGACCAAATTATCATCAGAATTAAATCGGTCAAGGTTTTCAAAATGCTTTTCTTGGCTTAAGTCTATAGTCGATGCGATAATAAATGTTGAAAACAAATATTGAGTCTGTTGAATTGCATCCGTTTTTCAGCTAACTAGTTATATTTAGGGCGCCGAGGCGGGTCAATAAAATACGAGTCCGCTCCAATTATGCATGGAATATAACATCGGTGACACCTAACACCAAACCATGCAATGCCACCGTTACCGACCGCGCATGACCTGAACGCACTCTGCTTCGAGTAGCGGCCCGGTGCAGCGGGGGTCACACCGGCACCAGGCAGGGGTCAGGTGAGGGTCAGACGGTGGCTCGGTTCCCAGGTTGTCGCACCACACTGCGTCCCGACTCCGACCCAGCTCAGCAGACCCCACTGCACTGCCGTGAATTATTCACAGCAACCTTATGACGTCATCAACATCCGCCGTCAGCTGCTGTGCGGTCACCGGTGGAGGTATGCGCCCGTCGTTTGGTAAGATTTGACGCGCGATTATAGCGTATATTAAATATTATATATGCACCGCGTCAGAAACACCGCTGCTTACTCCCAGGCGTATCTGGAGCATCTGCTGTTGAGCTGCCTACTGTCACTCTGCAGTGGTGAGCCGCTGGGAATTAAGTGGCTTACTTTATTGGTTGTTAACCGGTCCGAATAGCTCAGACGAGACATGGACATGCAAATTGTGCATCGCATAAGCCTACTGACCCGGATACCAACTGAGCTTAGCTTCCAGTAGAATGCTGTAATAAGAGATTGTGTGGTATGCGGCATGCATGTCATTTGTTTTAAAGGTATTTATACGAAAGTGGTCACCACCATGTATATTTGTACATAAAACCAAGGTAATGGAGAGGAATGGAAATCAGAAATGTGGGAGACCTTCAGTAGGTTCATCTGGCAAGATCAGCCGATTAAATGTTACAGCGCTCACAAACACAGGTTACAGTTAATGTTACATTAAGCAATATTACTTTTAAACACAAATGGTTACAAGTAAGTCATACATCTTCAATATTTCTCCAAAAAGCAATTGCTCAATCCGAATGGTAATTGGTACCGTCGTCTACACGAGGATATTTACGAACTTGCAGTTTTTAAGCAAAAAAACAAATATTTGGAGACGGTACTTAAAGGGACTATACGGGTTTTTCCCAGAATAATTGAGTTACATAGTAAAACGTACTTATAAAGGTGGTATGACAGGCCCACGGTTTACCAACATTTTTTCTGGAAAATGCATCTTCTTTACGTAGGCGTTTCAAGTGCTCGTGATGCCCCCGTAATTTTTGGCGTACTTGCTGAGGTATAGGACGCCCGTCTCCTTATCAAATATACCCGGTCTCTGCTGCTTCGCGGAAGCCAAAGTAGAGATATTAAAGTGGTGGACAGCTAATACCAATCACGTACTCGTTATCGAGATACAGTCTATAAAAAAGTCAAGGTTTAAACGCTTGATTAATTGCTGAAATAATGGATTAACTGAGCAAGAGGTCATCTCATATGTCTTAAACGTGTTTTAGGAAGCAACATACAACTGAAGAGTGATTTCCTTTCAGAAGCGGAAACCCGTATACATCCCTTTAACCGCGCACTGCAGGGGGTTTCGCGGCCGAACAACGACTGACAGGGGGGTTGATTTCCGCCCCCGTGAGTCTCCAAAACTAACGCTAACGTAGCGACAAGGGAAACCGGTATTAGATTAAGCTCTACGGCAAGCTCTATCCGCAAGTATTTTGTCTTTCCTCCGGATCAAGTCCACATTGGGTCACCAGTGGTACAAAGGTCAGATTTTCCGGTTTTAGACTCTTTTAGGTCTCCTTTTTCGCAGAAACCCCGATTATCTGGAAACCTATGATAGCTAGGAGCAGAACAATTAAAGAGGCAATCGCACATAGCTATTGATAATTTTCATCGCATCCAGTTCCTCAAATTTTGAGCTCAAGATCAATAGTTTTTAAACTCCCAGAGGTCATGAGGTGAAAATACTGTTTATTTAGCATAACAGTTTTCTCGTGATAGCATGTCACTAAGAACAGATAGGAAACATTTTGTTGCCATCGTGGTTTGCCTCATTTGATCGTGCTTTGAAACTATATACCGGTGACTGTAAAGGTCAACTTCAAAATTTGACTCAGGTCAAGGTATTTGGTGACCCAGGTAGATTATGTTGCATTATGGATCAACGCGGCAGACGAGAGCGAAACACATTGGGTGTCAACTAATCGTCTTATCCTCTTTTATATCAAGAGTTATTAGCAAATTATTGCTGATGATCGATGACCTCAGATACTTGTAGAAATACTAAGCAACAATTGCAACGTTTAATCATTGGTAGTATTTTTTGTACTGCGAGCAGTTAGAAGTGTGTGCCGTAAGTTAGCACTGCGCGGCATGTATGGCGGACATACTGTTAGTGTGCGGCGCACGTAACCGGAAAGCTGTTGCCGGGGTAACTTCTCTGTTTGTTATTGTTAATCTCTGCTGATCATCTGCGAATACACCTAGCCCGGAGAAACTCCGTTCTCGTATGCTGCTGGTAGAGGCTGGGGCGAGAGGTGACGAACCGAGGTGACGACACAACGAGCAACTACAATATTTAGAATTGAGCTAAAATAGCATGATTCTGAAGAATTAGCCTGATCCAATGCATAATTTCTTTTTTCTGAAAGGGAAGCCTTGGTTCTATTTTCCGCCATTCCTTATATGGGGAGGTCAGAAATTGACTGACCTTTTGGTCACCGATAAAAATTCGAGATAAGACGAATTGTAGGTACTCGATATTCTTATGAACTCCTGCAAGTTTTCAAAACTTTCGAAAAAAGATGCTGCTTTCGGCCGAACGCAAACATTTGGAAAGGCTGAGGTCACATTGGATTGGACTTGTGACCTGACCTTGAGAATCGACCTCAAGTCAACTTTTCCCAAGTGTGGGTAATTGATTGCGCCCAAACGGTGTACCGAAATTTGGCGGCGCTTGCGCGCGCCGTTTGTCGTAACTCCTGAAAAACCCTGAGGGGGGGGGGGCGGAATCAACCCCTGCAGTGCGCGGGTTACAGCAACGAATTTTCTTCTTTACATTATTGGTTTTGGTACACTTCACTGTACACACTTCATGTAGCTTCATACGATCAGTTAGAACCTCAATTCCATTCATCCTGATAATATTTTGCTCAGTCCAAGCTGGAATACAGGAGTAATTAAACTCAGCTGGACACAAGCATCACGAAACGAAGTGGTTTGGCAGCTCTGACCACACTGTTTGTTTGCGCATGCGAATACACCTCCCCTCACGGGCCAATTGGGCCAGCCATTTTCCACCCCTTCCCCTGCTGGTCCTGTGGTCAGTGAACAAAAAGCCTGGGTTGTTTACCCGAGAATCCCTCTCCCGCACGTCCCTGTCCTTGCCCCGCCTGTCTGTGAGCGGCTCCCTTTCCCACACGTCCCTGTCCTTGCCCCGTCAGTCTGTGAGCGGCTGGTGAGTGAACGTCTTCACCATCGTCATGACCTCTCGACTATTGCCAGCGCTGGTGGTGGTGGTGAGTACCCTGAAAAGTTGCAACCTGTTTTCCCAATGCTATTCATATGTTTCTCCATATACTAATTCGGAGTTTAACCAATGGCAATGTCAAAGAGTTAATTTCCCATTGATATTGACATATTGATTATGTGTAGCTATGCTTATGTTGAAACAAAGAGGGTACTTTCTTTTGCAGATTAACACGATCTGAGTAAAATAATTGGATGTTTAGTTCTAAAGGTGGTTGACCATTAGCGCGAGCAGTTATTTTACCCCCATATCAGTCGTGAGCTTCTGAATCTGCCTGTCGATTATAACCAGGGGAAGGCACCCACTGTATCTCGACCCGGGCCGCGCGGTTGTGGCCGGTCGCCGCTCAAGGGTGTTATTCAGTTCAGTGGAGGTATTGCGCGCAGTGTGTTAATGATTGTTAGTGCTGCATTCCCGGACCAGTATCTCGGCAACCACGAGTCGCACGAACATGGGACAGACATGTGTATATAATATAGATATGTGTACATAAATGATAGGCCCGGAGTATGCACGTGGAAAAAAAGGATAGAAACTATGCAGTTGGAAAGCGCAATCAAATGTATCCATAACCCACCCAAAATTAATTCATTCTGACATACAGAAAGCTTTAAATGACAGGTTTAATAAAGATGCGTCCCGCCACTCATTCCATTAAACACAGCCCGGGCGGGTGGGGTATATCTTTCGAAGATGGCGCCCGTGCTGGGCGGGCCGCATATTTCCCAAGTGTATACAACTGGTGGTAATAGCAGCCACTTATAGAGACATAAGTAAGTCAAAAAATATAGGTATTGCTTTCCTTTGTTGTGGAGGCATCTGACATACTTCGGTCTCCAATATATCTTCCGTTTTTTAAATGTATTTAAAAATTGTGATTTAATGAAGACAAAAATAACTTTCAAAACTATTTCCAAAACATTTTCCAAAAATCAAACTTTTCAAGCATATTCGAAATCTGGAAGATATATAAGAGAATCAAGTATGAACGATGTCCTCCGAGAAAAAAAAACAATATCTATATTTTTGACTGACTTCTGTCTCTAAAAGTGGTTGATATTACCGCCAGCTGTATACACTTGGGAAATATGCTGCCGGCCCGAGGAGGAGGGGGGGGATGTTTATACAAACCCATTCAGGTTTTTCCTAGATATCGGGAAAACGGTGGCGCAAAGCGCCGCTAAATTTTCAGTACCTGTTCATTCATCTTTTGTACAGCTCCCGATATTTGTTGGCATTAGGTTATGTCAGGTCAGGTCACCAGGCCAGGTCATGTGACCCTACCTCCAAAATAGTTTGCGGTCCTACCAAAGCCACAGTTGTTGGCCGATCGATTTCGTACTTGCAGGATTTCATAAGAGTATGATTACCCATACTTAATTTATATCGGATTTTGTATATCGGTGACCTAAGGTCAGGTCAATTTCTTGAACTCTCCATTATAAGTCCATGGGGAAATATTCAAACGCTTTCCATTTTGAGGATACGCTTGATATCAGCCCATTTCCTTTTGTATCATGTTATCTTGAAGAACTGTCATCATGCTATCTTGAAAATGTTATCTGCCATTCTTGAAGAACAAGGTGTAGTCCTTGTTCTGTTATCCCTACAGGGTCATCCGAGGTCATCCGAGGTCACAATCACCTTTTTGTCAATTACTCTCTTTAAATTTAAGATAGAGAGGTGACAACGGCACCAATGTGTTTGTCTCGTAGAAACACGTCTCGAAATGTGCAACATGAGCTTATTGGGTCACCACTTGACCTTGACCTGAGGTCACATTTCTAGGTCGACTTAACCTGGTATTCATACACATGATTCGAAGCGTCTTCTAGAGCCAAACACGATGGTGCCAAATTACTTCCGTATCTCAATAAAATAAACAGTTATTCGTGGAAACATTTTTGGCTAAAAATAGTATTTTTACTTTCGATGACCTGTGGAGCCTAAACTATTGACCTGAGGTCAAATCTGAGACAACAAAGTCGATTACAAATTTAAATGGCTGACGATTGTCTCTTTAACCGATTGTTTCTAGCTATCATAGTTTCCAAGATAATTGGGGGTATCTGGAGCTAAGTTCTTAATGTGGAAAATCTGGCCTTCGATGACCTCTGATGACTAATATTGACCTGATAAAATTTTCACCGAAATAGTTTCTAAATGATTTTAAAGGGCTCTCGATCAGTGCTTTTGGTTTATATTTAGATGCCATAGGAGCCGAGTTAGTTTTACACAAGGGGGTCGAAATACCCCCTCCCCGGCCCGAGGAAGGTGGCGCCGAGCACCGGCCCGGCGCGGGATAAGAAAGATGATTAAAGGAATGACTTTCTGCTGTTACAGATATTGTTTTTGACGTGCCTAACGGCATTTCAAATGCCAGAACCGTGTGCCAAAGCCCGGGACTGCCAACATGGACAAATGTGCAAAATATTCGGCTTCGGACTCTGTGCTAGCACGAGTAGGGAGTCTGCTGTTAATGTAAGTTACACTTAAAATACGTCCTGTAGCCTTTTCATAAAGCTATTTACACACCAGTTGTACGTGTAGGTTGTAGATTCCGATTGTACAACATGCACATTTAATACGCTTCATAAAAAATACACACACAGTAAAAATACACACACAAAAATACACAGTAAGTATAATTTGTGCCTACATATCACATGCTTTTTAATTATTATTATAGTTTTATGCATGAGTGGCATTAACTATTCAGTTTATGAACGAGCCGAAGAAGAGTTCATAAACTGAATCTTTAATGCCACGAATGCATAACACGATTTAGTGCATGGCCGAAGACTGACTGTTCAGAGCACAAGTACATATTTTTAAAGAGTTAAATGCAGGTTCATTAACCTGAGGCTTAGCAGTGTATTATCACTTTTGGGAGTGTATTAACCCGCGCGGCGTAGGGGTCTCCAGCCGAACGCGCGGTTGTAGGGGGGTAAATTTACCCCCTCGTATCTTCAAACCAATAACCGCAGCAAGACGCGCAATGGGCGATCGAAAGCTCTCAATTGAAACACAAATGCATACCTGAATTTTTTCAAGTTAAGGTCAAATGTAGGTCGCAGTTCAGGTCATTATGGAAAATTCGAGTTACTTGAGTTATGGTTTATATTTTCAATTATAATCCTTTTGATTAAAACTATCATGCACATAAGCTCTCAAAGGTGTAATACATCTCCTGCATTAATAGTGAATTTTGAAATGCAAATGTAAGGTCAAGATAGGTCCAAAAGGGGTCACTGTCACCAAGAGGTCAACGAAAGTTCTGTGACACATGTTTTCGGGGTTATTTTACACGTAGAGATGGATGCAACAGCCATTTTACAACTTGAACCCATTAAGGTCAAAGATTAGGTCTCTAAGGTCAAAAGTGGCAACTGACTAACATGAATAAACAATTTTCATGTTTTCTAGATCAGTTTTGTCTCATAATACACCAATACATTTATAGTATCTGTATCAGGTAAAAAAATGACGGTCAAAAAATGACTACTTATGCTTGAGAGAATCAAGTCACTGAAAAAAGAAATACTTTGAAATTTGATTTGGGTATTTCTTACACTTGGTTCTCTTATATATGTTCCAGTTTTTTAATACCTTGACAAATTTCAATTTCGGGTGGAAATTTCCGAAATAATCAGTTTTTTATATTTTTGGGGATACAAAACCAAAAATTTGGAAATCCGAGATTGCCATTTTGTACAGAATTAAATTTGCTTATATAACAGTTTTGCGTTTGCAATTTGCAATTAAACTATGTTTTCTACGATGCATCAAACATTTATCGTTCTTCAACCCAAAATGGCATGACATGACGTCATCAAAACGCCAATATCCCCCTAAGTTCTGATTTTTTTCGATGATTTTTTTAGGAAGACGTCGAATTGAAGCTGGATAAGGTACTACAACTTTGACGTCGTTATCTGATATAGTTTTTAAGTTATTGCGGAAATCCCGGAGGGGGTAATATTTACCCCCCCCCCTACGCCGCGCGGGTTTACAATCCAGTTAATACACCGCTACAGTTAAGCACATGGTCAATGGGAAAACAGTCTTCGGCCATGCACTAAAGGGTTGTTTAGTGTTGATTTGGCATTCGGCAGTGTATAAACATATGTTATGCATAGTTTGACTAACAAATAGACGATTGGTGGAACAAAGAAGTTATTTGTGTTGGCTGAGTCTGTCGCATTATGAGATCTGAGCTGCAAGACGACAAAATGTGAATGTGATAACTGATTAGATGACTGGCAAGTGGAACCAAAACATTCCTCATTGTATCCGTCTGGAATCGTAGAAAGTAGAGCTACCTATAAACATCACGGGCAACTATACAATTGCATTCGATTGTATTTGGTCACTGTATTCGGTTCAGTAAGCATTTAACACAACCAGTACCTGTTTGCATTTTTGGCGTTTGAGATTGGTTAATGCCGAAATAAAGCACATAACATATTGATTAAAGTGTGTGAACTATTTGTCTTTGCATACTTAATTATTTTACATCAATGACGTAACTGACGTTTGATGACGTCCTTATTCACCTACCTTTGACACTGAAATTTCATATAAACTCTTTTTTGATATAGCTGAGTGTCGATGTCAGATAAGAAGGGATCTTTAACCCGGCAGTCACTATGCCTCCCGACCACCTACGAGACGCCGGGAGGTTCCCCCCACACCTTGTTTCCACGGCAACATCATGAGAACACGTAAAGGAATAGCGACTTAACACACATCTATTGAATACCAAGGGCTCGTTGGGAAAAAATGTGGTGTCGCTTTCATTTATGGTCAGGTGGCAGTGACGTCACTAAGCCAATTACAGGTTCATGATTTCTCAGCCCTGAACAGCTGATGCTGAATAGCTATAACTTTTTCCATTACATTTGGGATGATTAAAATACATTTGATACCATAGATTGGGATAATTTATAGGTTATCTTGATTTAACCTGACTTGACCTGGTTTGACCTGACATGACCTTGACCTTACCGAATTCTTGCAAGAAAATATGCCAATATGAGTATCATTCGAAAGACTGTGAGACAACGAATATAATTGCACTATTTTGATGTACTTCATGTAATATTTGATCTTGACCTGACCTAACGTGACCTAGTCTTGACCTAATGGCATGTTACAAAAGATCAAAATCAATTAAAGCATCAGGTAGTAGTAAGCAGAGCCAGCTTATTCGCTGAATCACGATCGTTCGAATGATACCCATGATTGCTTATTTCCCTCTCAGCATCGCATTAAGTCAAAGTCCGGTCACGACGTTGACATTATGGCATGCTTTATGATATAAATATCAATTAACATTTAGTAGCAAATAGAAGCAGTTAATTCGACGTTTTGCGGCCTTTCAAATGACACCCATAATAATGGATGATTTCCCTCTCAACATCGCATAAGGTCAAAGTATGATCGTGTCAGGACATATCAGGTCATGTCAAGTCATATCAGGTCATGTCAAGTCATATCAGGTCATATAAAGTCATATCAGATCATATCAGGTCAAGTAAAGTCAGAGGACAGTGACGTTCATGTGACCCCAAGTAAGAATATCATGCTTATGTGTAACAATATTCCCGATCCATTGTGAAGCGCGCTTCTGTTGTTCATAGCTCGGGGATGGAGAATAATTATCCATCCCGGAGCCAGAACTATTCTGACCCTATATTTGGCCTTGTCCCGTCTCTGTGACCTGACCTGACATTGGATTAACACCTAATTTTATCCTCATCTGTCCTAAGTAGGCATCCATTTGAAGGTAACAAATGTCCCAAGTTGCTATCCCTACGTGTTCGCATGATATCACCTGTCAACCAAACAGGGAGGAACGCCCGCAGCGCCTGGTTGGTTAAAGGAATGTCGCTCTTTCAGGCTCGAACAGACTTGGAACCGGCCATTGCAGGCGGTGAAGAAACGGAAGAACCTGGTGATGGTGATACCTTTTCTGAACCAGATGGCCGTGCTGAGTCCGGTAAGCCTGCCGAGGGTTCTGCCAACGCTGACATCGCTAACCCTTCGGACCCCGACAACCTGTTCGATCCGCACACATTCTGGCGTCTTCGCGCTCTGGTGGCGAACGCGCCATGCACCATGGACCGCAACTGCGCGAGCGGTGACTGCAGGAAGGTCGGTTTGGGCTTCTGCGTCGCTAATCCTCTCTGCTCCGACTGCACCGAGGGACAGTACTGCTCCTCCGCCGGCTGTCAGTAGCAGTGTGTCGCCGACAGCCCCTGCAGATGAGACTTCGAGTGTCTGTCGAACGCGTGCCGTCCACTGGTGATAGAGCCGGTGGCGGTGATGGCGGCCACTTGCGTCTGCGTCACTGACGTCACTGATGTCACTGACTGACGTCACTGACGCCGACTGCGAGCTGAGTAGGTGGTGCGGCGAGAGCGGCGCGTGCCTCCCGAAGAAGAGCCTCTGATCGATTGGCCGGCGAGACGTCCTCCGAGTGCCTCTTTTTGGTCTGCGCCGGGGGTCAGTACGGATGTCGCGGGGCATGGGGATGTGGGCCGAAGCAGTGCTGTGTTAGCTCGGGATCGTGCGAGGCCAAACTGGTGAGCTGTCAGTCGTGCAGTGATGACCATCAGTGTCTGTCGTCTGGCTGCGACTGTAGATGCGGTTTTTCCGTTCTTGTACGTGTCGCGGCTCCGAGCGATACTTCGATTTTGGCTCGCAGAACAGTGGCGAAGGCATCGCAACTTTTTGCTGAGCATTACTTTCATTCAGTCTTATACGGCCAACAGCTTTTTAATGATGTGCGAAAGTAAGAAGAAACTCGGTGTGTCCGCAGAAGACTGACTGCAAGATGTATTTTAAGTTTCATCTAATTTTGTTATTCAAAAGTAACGTTTTGAAATGTGATTCGTATTGGACCAGGCGTTTCGGACGGAGGGGCTGCGGAAGTGTGCATTGAAGAGGTTGCGCCATTCTTTGAGTTTCTTTGGAATTTAACATTCTGACATTATATACCCATATTCTTTAAGCATTCGTCTCCTGACGGGACCTTTCTTCGTAGAATAGGTAAGAAGACAATTTAAAAAAAAAAATCGAGTTTGCATCAGGACGTCTTCTCAGATAAGAAACGTCGTGGAGACAGACAGCCGGTAAGATGTCATGCCAGCAGAACAGCTGGACAGATCCCGTTTGTGGCAAGGCTTTTGTGTCGGATGGTCAAACTTTGCCCATCGAGTGGTAAAACATTGCAGAAGTTGTGTGCATGAATCAACGAGTGCTCAAAACAAGGTCAGTGAGTGCTGCTGACGGTATTCGAGATGTCCTCATAAATTATTGTGTCGTATTTTATAAACTTCCACAAACTTCATGATATCTAAAAAATACGTATTCGGAGTGATAACAATGCGACAGATTGACTGCATCTCAGCTGACATGATTCTTACACATGTTTGTATTGCAATTCGATACCACACGCTCTTGGCCATGTAAATACCATGATGATCATGTTTCTTTCCGTAACAGGTTAAAATGACCTGGTTTAACAGTAAAAAAATTGGGCGTAGTAATTACTTTTTTAGACGTGCCAGTAACTGTGATTTTCCATAAGTAAACATAGCTTCAAAAGCAAGATTTTTTTAAATTACAAACGAAACACTGACTGCTTTAAACTATAAGTTAAACGTTATTGTTTACTTGCTATATATATTATTTTTTTATTCTATCCACCACGCATATAGGTGACCAGGAGTGCCACCCCAACCAGCGACACACACACCTTACGTTAACACAATAAAATAAAGAGAAATGTGCGCACCTCCCTGCTAAGAAATGGAAGTAAAATAAGTGAAAGAGTGCATGGACGTGTTAAAAGCAGATGATTAATACATTATGCAGGGTCGTTCTCAAACAACTGAAATTTTTATTTTGTTTCTTAGAATAAACAAATCGTGTCAAACTAAAAAACAGCATATGACCTGATAAGAATTTCTGAACGAATTTGAAAACATATGTTTCATTCGATTATTGGATTGTTTCCAATTCAAAATTGCAATCTTGAACATGGAAAACGAAAAATCGTTTTTTTTGGCATGGTATGCGCGTGAACTGAAAAGTATTATCTTTAAGCATTAATCATGATAAAATGCCAACATTCAGAAACCAACTAACGTCACAAACAGTGCACCAGACAGTGGCTAGGGATAGCTTTAGCTTGTGCGACTACCGCGAGTGAAAACCGTTTTTCTGGACAGGAAAGATTCAATAAATCCTTCAAGGCTTTCACCTGTTGTCAGGTGTACGCGGCTGCCATAGTCACAACGCTGATCTTTTCGTGTCCCTTATTTAACAACTACGTAAATCAACCTTTTGAATGCTGTGTCCTTGAAATTGTCCGGATGACTCCACAATTCCTGTCGAATTCCTCCGACAGCTGTAAAACTTCTACGGCCCATATTCCAAGATAATCCATGTCTCCTGCTCATCAGTGAATGGGAATCTCTTTCGAATTTTAACCATTTAGAGACATTATTAATAAATCCACCAATAAAATTGAAATAAATACATTGGGATTTTCTATTCCCATACTTATGTGTCACGTGGTGAATCACGTGATTTAATAATTAAGATTGTCGCTGGTATCCTCGCTTTTAAAGCTGCTCCTGAACTCGCGGAGTACCTAAATGCGCTCTGCGCGGAAAGTCATTTTCGTTATAAGTTTAGAGGCTACTTTTTATGAATAACGCCAATATGCATTATGAAACATATATTTTCCAATTTGTTCGGAAACTCTCTTTTTAGCAATATGCTGTTTTGAGGAAGAAATAAAATAACCTTATGCTCATGATATGAAAAAAGTTTCCCAAATATATTTATTAGCAAAATTATATTGATATTTCGATACTGGATCGTCATCAGAATAGTCAGGACAAATACAAAGAGGACAAAATGAACAAATTCGATTCTATCGGTCGCAGGTCGTGCATATAGCGGCTGATGGGTCCTCAGTGGAAGAAAATAGAGCATTGCAGCATACATCATATACCTAACTAGAATTAAGCTGCCTACGTACGAACGTAAAAACTTGCCGTACGTACAAACATAACAAGAACATATGAATACACAATGTAGATGACCACTAACATACACATTAATCGTATGCGTGACCAATCATCAACAAACCTCAACAAGCTCTTCACTGGTATAACGCAGTTAGAAATCGCGCCGCACAGTTAAGTACATCGCGCCTCAGACGATAAAGGACAATTTAAGACGATGCTATTATCACCTGACTCGGAACAGTCTGGCGCTGGAGGACCTAACATTAGGGTGTAGGGAGGGGATAGAGTAGGCCAGGATGAGGTTTGCGTGTTCAGAGAGGGTCCGTTTGATTCTTATTTCAACGGACCTGAAAATTTGTAGGTGGCGACGTCCTTACAAACTATGACGATGGATATACTGAGGAGCTAGAGTTATGCTACTGGCTGGGTGCTTGAGTGGTGTGATTCCTAGAGGGCTATCCTTGTAGGTTTTTCGCGTCGCGAGATCCATTGAATCTGTCGCGCACGCGTCTTTTGGGACTCAACCCTGGGTGAGTGTCTTTTGACACACTGGTGGTCCCAAAAGACTCGTGCGCGACAGATTTACGTCGTACGTAGGCGCTAATTCTAGTTAGGTAATATGAGTGTATGCGCAATGCTCTATTTTTTTCTTCCGACTGAAGGACCATAGCGCCTATACGAACCTGCGACTGATATAATCGAATTTGTCATTTTTCCTCGTTTGTATTTGTCCTGACTATTCTGATGACGATCCAGTATCGAAATATAAATATAATTTTGCTAATAAATAGATTTGGGAAACTTTTTTCATATCATGAGCATAAAGTTATTTTATTTCTTCCTCATATACTTAATCATGCTCAAATACGCCATCGCGACCATTCATATGCTGTTTTATTAGTTTTGACAACTATTTCTCCTCGTAATAGACCAATGAAAAATTTCAGTTGTTTTGAAACACCCTGTAGGTACTTCAAGCTGCCAGTCGCATGCAAGTGGAGAATAGGTGGCAGAACAGACTTTAAGACGAGGACGACAGCCAATTCCAGGTCAGTTAACCCGCCATTGGCTGGGGGGTCGAAAAACGACCCCCTCAGGGATTTTCACAATATCTCAAAAACGAACTGCGCTATCAACGCGAAACTTCAGATACCTTATCGTACATCAATTGGACGTCTTCAGGAAATTTATTTACAAATTCGTCTATTTTTTTCGAGTTATTCAACTTTTAGTGACGTCTTTACACACGACTTTGGCGCAAATAGCAGTAGACTCTAACAAGACGTACAAGACCTTTCTTTAAAGTGAGTGTGCCTACTCTTTGAAATGTCAAATATATTTTTATTACGGTAAGAAGCTATTGCTTTTGATCTTGGTTACGAATAAATTCACGTCTGGAGCCCCTTTAGTTGAATGTTTACTATAATTCTTTTGCATTGTTTTGTTTCAAAACTCATAAACGATCGTCACTATATAACAGAGAAGCGAAGATGTTACCTATAATGTGGCACTAAAGACGAATCGACCGATAAACAAACCTTTATGAGCAATTGTAGGGTTGTTAAGTGATCAAGGATCTGTTCGCAGCTGTTATCAGTGCTCACGATTGTTTTCTATTGGCAGATCTAACAATATATGCTAGCGTTGTAATTTTAAGAGCAATCGCTTCTAGTAAAAGCCTCTCTGGCGACATCGAGAATTTAAAAACTTCAGTATGTGAATGGCGACTTTGAATACACAGCCAACTTAAGTGAAATGGGGAATGAGGATATGGCTATTCAAAAATATGTTCTACAGACTAGTGTCAACAACTTCACATGACCAATGTGAGTAGGCACACTCCCTTTAAGCAAGATGCAATCAAAAGACGTCAAAAGATAGCAAATGACAAGGGGTACAAAATAGCAATCTCGGATTTACGAAAATTTTGGATTTTGACCCAAAAAATAAAGAGCATTTTTTAAATGCCCTTAAAATTAACTTTTTTAATATTGTCAAAGAACCGGAAGATATGTAAGACAAACACATATGTTCAATGCCCACACCAAATTTTAAAGGAATGTATATTTTTTAAATCTCTGATTGCTCCCGAAGTATGAGTCCCTCATGACGTCGTTCTTGAAAGTACCTTTTTTTCCAGATACAGAAAATCAATGAAACCACTGTATTTCTGAGCCAAAACTCGTTATGAAACATTCATTTTGTACTTATATTTACCCATATCATTTTTTTAATAGAGGCATGAAACCTCGGAAATAACAGCGACTTCAATCCCAGCCCCGAATCACCACCACTGCACACACCCGGAAAAAGTAGTTGGAATGGGGATAGCAGAGCTAAAATATGTAGAGGGGCCTGTGTCCATGGGGGGCCATGTATGCGCCAGGGGGCCCATATCACTGACCGCGGGTGGTACCCTGGCGAAATCCTGGATACGCCAGCTTGGTGCCGTGGCATCTAATTCGTTGCCTGTGTTCCCTAGTAGCACATAACGATGTTACAACGTCATGACAACGTTGACAACGTCAGGACAACGTTCATACGACGTAATTACGTCGTGAATGTAATGTGTGCTACCTGGGTTGGCATCTAATTCGTTTTCCGTGTTGACATCTAATTCGTTATCAATGTGTGCAATAACACACTACTAAAGTACCGACATCTCCCTCAAGGACACCAGCGAAACCTATAGCTGACACTAGCGACACCTATAGCTGACACTAGTGACAGGTGACACCCAGGGGCGGATCCAGGAAAAATTTCGGGGGGGGAGGGCACTTTAGACGTCAAAGGGCCCTCGAGCTTAAAAGGGCCCCGAGGGCCGAGCTTAAAGGGGCCCCTCAGACCAGCCCAGGGGCCCTCTGTGCTGGTTAGGGGTCCATTCGGCATGTTTAGGCACTTTTGACACCGCGCTTCGCCGCGTGGTCAGATGATACGCGCTTCACGCATCTCGTCGCGGCCCTTTCGCGGCGCGCAGCGCGCCACGAAAAAGGGCCTGCTCAGATGTTTCGGGGGGCACGTGCCCCTGGCCCTGGATCCGCCCCTGTGACAACTATAGCTGACAAAACGTACTGCTCAGACTATGTAATGTTCATGGATCCCGAAGCTGGATCTGGATCCAGTGGGCATGGATTTATGGGCGCATGAAGATATTGCGCACGCATGAAGATACTGGATCCCAGTGAATCCCTCTGTGTAAATGCATGAAGACCTGGGATCGTCCTGGGTCACTCAGCATAGAATGCTTCAGGATCTGGGATCTCAGCGGATATCTAATTAAAATGAGCATCATATCTTTAAACACAAGATGCAGGACTGAAATCAAAATTGGTAATCTCTTTGATGTGTATCTATTGTGTAACATTTACATAATTAATGCATGCAAATTACCCTGTAGTTTGTACCTACTAGCAAAACATAGAGATTTTATTAAATTAACCCCTGTATGATAAAATTGGCAAGAAGTAGACCTGGCTAACGGCTTACCAGACTTGTGCCTGGAATCGTATTCAGAAGCTGGATCTGGAATCCCAGTGGATCCTTCCGTATAAGATATATCAGGATATGGATCTTTGTGGATCACTCGGCTTATCGCGTACCTGGA
>VOPJ01000419.1:0-16322 GCA_014673585.1 Semibalanus balanoides
ACGGACTTCATGAAACATTTGGAGGAATATGCAAAAATGTTGTAGCATAAACAGCACAAAGTTTGGTGTTGATGTTAAAAACAGTTTCTACATAAAGGAGAAAATTCGTGAAGATGACAAATTATGCGTCCCTCAGTGAAGCACGAGTTAAGTAATGGTATTTAAATTTTAATCAAAACGAGCGATCGTAGAAGGATAATTACCATAAGTAGAGGTATCCAAAGGTTTTGCAAAGGCGCAGAGGTATCCAAAGTCCGCCCACCCGCATGACTTGAAACGTCTAATACAAGATCAAGACTCAACATTTTTAGGGAGCTATACGTAAGCCAAAAATATAAATATTGTTTGCAATTCGGTTTAAGCATCATCCATAGGTTCTTGGTTCTCCAATATACATTCCAGTTTCTTGTTTTCAATATGTTTAAAAAAATTATTTTGTGGAAATAAATACAAATATTCACTATGCCAAAACTTTCAAACAAAACTTCAAATGGTTCACCCACAATTAAAATATATGTTATAGAACAAAATATGGACGATGACCAAACCTAACTTCAACACCGTATTTGTATCTTTGACTGATGTATGGCTCTCGAAGTATGATATGTCTGGATTTTGTATAAGACATTTCCCAATTTGCCGCCTGGCAGACTGGTATCTTCTCACCTTGAATGCGGCCGTTGTCCCCTGCAACAGGTCATCCCCACCAGGACCAATGTATCGAGCGTTAAAGCGACTCGAACCTACGTTGCCATGCCGGGTAAGGGGGGGAGGAGATCTAAGTCTAACACTCTCCCGACTGAGCTTCACTCGGACGAACGGATAATGAGCCAATATCGGCGACAGATCAAAGATCCCCACGACTAGAAAGTGGAGGCCATTACTTTTCAGCCCCATCGTGCCTACGCGTTAGTGTGGGTTTATGAATTGATTTTATTTTCCAAACTTTAACTCTATTGCCTTTGAGCGGCCAGAATTACATTAACATGCAGGGCTATAATATCCCCCCCCCCATAAGGATCTCGGGAACCGCTCGGCCGATTTCTATGGGCTTTGTCATGAATTTGTCATGACAAGATTTGACCAGAATTGTCATGACTTTTTATCATTTTTTGTTCAAAATCGTGGGCCTGGGGGCAAAAAGTATGAAAACTTTTTTTTAAAGTCATTGCAGTAACGTGGCTTTACCGATTTTTGTGGAACAAGCATTAATTAGCTAGCAATTTGCTGGTCTTCAATATATGAAAAGAAAAGCACTATAATATATATATTATGATATATAATATAGTATATTATTATATAAATATATATATATATATAATATAGAAGTATTTATATATATATATATAATAATTCCTTAAGAATGTCATCAACGCGACAATCGGTGGACAGGTATACATTCAAAAGACATACCTGGCCAATCGCGGTGCTGATGTCAGCAATCATGATTCTCTCGCTTACTGTTCTAACTTTTAGCCTATCTTGTTAGACCTTTGAAAAGAATATTGCAATGCCCCATATGGTCGGCCAGACAAAAGAGAATAATTTTAATTAAACGGAGATACACCATGCCCGATGAAGTCCGAATAAACTGTGGGCATAACTGAAAGATCGAATTTAACCATGTCTCCTGCAGAAACACAATATCGGATCGAAGTGTCGCAGATGATGCGCAGATATCGACTCAGTCTCTGTTGGCTCGGCACGTGCGAGCTTTCTCGGAGTGAAGTATCGCTTGCATATTAAGTAGCTAGGCCACTTATCTTCACACATGATTTCATTCACACGGTCAGCGAGGATGTAAATCTTAAAACCTCGATAACAATGATTAGCAAGGCAGTCAGATATTTATCCAAACTTGACAGCTGCATCATTTTTGCGATTGAATTGAGCCAGCCTTGCCTACTGCAGAATAACAATGTCGGAAGTGTTGCAGATAATGCGAATGGACTGTAACGAGTTCTTAATTGATTAGCAGTTGTACGATTGTATGCGAAGAGCATTTATCATATACTATTATTTACCCAGGCTCCCTTGCTCGGTTGTGCTCGACTCAGTCTCTGTCGGCTCGGCACGGACGAACTTTCTCGGAGTGACGTATCGTTTGCATGGCAAGCAGCTAGGACACTTATCTTCACACATGATTTCATTCACACGGTCAGCAAACATGTCAATCCTAAAATCTCGATACCCATACTTAGAAAAGCAGTCAGAGATGTCACCGAACTTAACATCTGCGTCATTGTCCTGTGACCCCAAGCAAGGAAGCACCTGCTTGGAGATAGCCGGCTTGCAGGCTGTTTGCTCACTCAAGCGACCGACGCAGACGCTGAGACGTCTCCGCGATGGAGCTACTCCGGACAGCTTCAAATTAGCGTTGGTCACACCAACACCCCTCTGATCGGACGCGTCACCGGGACTTTAGCAGGCGGCGTCCGGTTCCTCTCCCTGCTTACCAGGGTGCCTTCCTGCCTTCCTGGTCATCATCAGACGGCAGGGGGTAGCTACCTGATCAGTGATCAGCACTCAGCAGCAGAAGACGACAGGGGGTAGCTGCCTGATCAGTGATCAGCAGCAGCAGAAGACGAACAGCGGCGTACTTGCCTGACAGTATCACTCAGCAGCGAAGACGACAGGGGTAGCTGCCCTGATCTAGTGATCAGCAACTCAGCAGCAAAACGAAGGGTAGCTGCCTGATCAGTGAATCAGCACTCAGCACAGAAGACGAAGGGGTAGCTGCCTGATAGCTGATTCGCACTTATCCAGCAGCAGAAGACGCAGGGGGTGGCTGCCTGAATCAGTGATCAGCACTCAGCAGCAGAAGACGAACAGGGGGTAGCTGCCCTGATCAGCTTGATGTTCAGCACTCAGAGCAAAGTACGTTACAGGGGGTAAGCTGCCTGATCAGTGAATCAGCACGCAGCAGAGAAGACGACAGGGGGTAGCTGCCGAACATAGTGATGCAGCACTCAGCCAGCAAATGACGGACAGGGGTTAGTGTAGCTTGCCTGATACAGGATGATCAGCATCTAGCAGGAGCAGAACGTACAACAGGGGGTATGCTGATCAGTGATCAGCACTCACAGCAGAAGACAGGACAGGGAGTAGCTGCCTGATCAGTGATCAGCACTCAGCAGCAGAAGACGACAGGGGTAAGCTCCTATCAGCTCTCAGCAGAGAAGCGACAGGGGTAGCTGCCTGATCAGTGATCAGCAACTCAGCCAGCAGAAAGACGACCAGGGGTAGCTGCCCTGAATCATGATCAGCACGTCAGCAGCAGAAGACGAAGGGGTAACTCGTCTGATCAGCTGATCACTCTCAGCGAGGCAGGAAGACGGCAGGGTAGCTGCCTGACAGCACTGCAGCAGCAAGAAGACGACAGGGTAGCTGCCCTGATCAGTGATGCAGCACCAGCAAGCAGAAGGACGACAGGGGGTAAGCCTGCCGTGATCACACTCAGCCAGCAGAAGAGGACAGGGTAGCTGCCTGAGTCAGTTTTGGATGTCACTCTCAGCAGCAGAAGAACGACAGGGGGTACTGCCCTATCGTGACAGCCACTCAGACAGCAAGAGCAGACGAGAACAGGGGGTAGCTGCCTGAATCAAGCATAGTCTGGTCAGCAGCAAGAAGACGACAAGGGGTAGCTGCCTGATCAGTGTCCACATACTCAGCAGCAGACAGACGAACAGGGGGTAGTTGCCTGATTCAGCATCACTACAGCGGCAGAAGACGACAGGGGTTAGCTGGCTGACAAATGAAAACGAATCAATTTACGGAATGAATACAACGACAGAAGAAAAAATAGTGAATCAGCACATCGATTTGTGATAGATGTATAACATCAGTCAGCAGAAAGAGCCGCAGGGGTAGTGCTGCCTGATCAGTGATCAGCACTCAGCAGCAGAAGACGACAGGGGGTAGCTGCCTGATCAGTGATCAGCACTCAGCATCAGAAGACGACAGGGGGTAGCTGCCTGATCAGCTCTCAGCAGCAGAAGACGGCAGGGGGTGATCAGTGATCAGCACTCAGCAGCAGAATGGGCGGGGGCAGCCGTCTGATAAGCTGCGGCTGCGTCACTTCGGTCGTCTTCCACAGGACGCGCTGAGGATGACTGTGTAGGACTTGTTTGAGCTGGCGTGCTGGGACTGGGCACTGCTACCTGAGCCGGCGCTGGCGGCGCGGGACTCGCAGGGAGTGGACAGGGTGCTGCCGAAGCGGCCGACTGACGTTGCACTGACGCGACCTGACTAAACAGTCGGGAGGGGACTTGAGCTGCATCTAAACGAGTTGCTGAAGCTGCAGTTGTAGGTGGCAAATCTGTCTGCATGTGTTAAGTCCTCTTCTCCATCTTGCCCATGGAGGAGGAGAAAGACGGGAAACTGAAGAACTGACAGAAGTGACCGCTTGATTTTCCTCATTTTTACCCAAAATGCACATAGAAAAAATCAAGGTTCAACTTCAAGGCCAAAATCAGGATCAAAGAATAGGGAACTAAAAATTTGCCACGAGTTACCGTTCGATTTTCTTCATTTTTCCTCCCAAAAAATAGCTGGACGTAAGTCAAATTTCACCATTTGTAAACCAAAATGTAGATGAGGCAAGTCAGAAAAATAAAGGTCCAACTGCAAAGTGAAAATTTGTGCCCTGTCTTTTGACCTTGAAGCTGGATCTTTATTTCTTATAATTTTCGATGAGCAGCTGAAACCTGCTCTTAGGTACATTTTAGGAAAAAAGTAAGGAAAATAAAGCGGTAACTTCTGTCACTTTTTCAGTTCCCCGTCTTTTGCCCTTGATTTTGACCTTGAAGTTGGACCTTGATTTGTCTGATTTATTATGTGTAGCTGTTCTCAGCTGCATTTGGGGGAAAATGAAGAAAACCAAGCGGCAGCTTCTGGCACTTTTCAGCTTCCCGTCTTTTTACATTTATTTTGGCTTTAAAGGCGACGTGCTATAGCACAAAGAAATCGTGTTTCTCGTGGTCTAATTGATCTTTTTATGTTATTACTATAGAAATAGAAGGCCGTCGCTGAATGAGGCACTGAATAAATCGTTTACTTTACGGACATCAAGTAGCCACGATTCAGATTCCACTTTGTCCAATTTCCATATTACCTCTCCATTTTCCTCTCAGTGGACACGGACAGTCAGCTTCATCTACAATAGACAGGATGTTGTTCTGCAGTAATAAACTATCTCATATTTGTACAGTTATCCGTCTTTCGGCGTACCTGTTTATGGAGGAACTCCACCAGTGCGTTGTGGTCGAACTTGGCGGCACAGTGCAGCGGGGTCATGTCGGCAGAGTCCTGCATCTCCAGCACTGTCATCACGTCCTTCGGCTGCAGTGAGACACCGACCAAAGGACACTCAGCTGGCAGACAGAGAGAAACTCGGCCGGTCGACCAACAGTCACCTGAGTGTGATGTCGAGAGGTATGCAGAGCTCTGCTGGAGAAACACGTGTTGGATATAGGATAGGAATATCATATTTAGAGGGTATTTCGGGTTATGATGATTTAATATAGACGATATCGCAACCCCAATATCATGGGTGTCGTTTTATATAGGCCTGATAGGACCAGGGCTTCACCAATGATATCACATTTTAACATTAGGCCAATGGCGTTCCATGATAAACATGACCTTATCCCAACATTGGCTGGGAGGCGAAAAAATGCCTCCCTCTGAGGGATATTCACAATGGCTCAAAAGCGAACAGCGCTATCAACGCAAAACTTCGGAAACTTTTTCTACATCAATTGGACGTCTTCTGTGTAAACATAAAGCAATTTCGTCGTAAAAATCGAGATATATCACATTTAGTGACGTCACACACGAGTTTGACGCAAAAATGAGCTTAACTTAAACAGGCCGTACAATGACCATTTATGTAACCAAATGCAATCGAAAAACTTCAAAAGGAAGGCAATGAAAAGGATAGAAAATAATTATCTCAGATTTGTGACAATGTTTGTCTTGGACCCCACTAAATTAAAAACTATTTTATAAAAAAAAATACACTCAAAATAAAAAATGCATCATTTTCTAAAAACCGGAATCTATGCTTGAAATCATCATATGGAGAGTACCAGAACCGAATTCAAAGGCAATACCTGTATTTTTGACTGACTTATGGCTCCCTTATTATGAGCAGCTCACGACGTCATTTTTGCAAGTACATTTTTTTTTTTACTTTTATTGACTAGATACAAACAAATGAATACTGTACTGTATTGTTTATACAAAGCTGGCCAGGAAACTTTTTTTTCAGATAAAGCATTTAAAGCAATTTCAAATTTGACCTTATGTGGCCTTACCTTTACCTTATATGGTGTCAGATCGTGTAAATGGCTACTACTATCGAATTATACATGCATGTAAAATAACCCATAATTCATGTGTTGAATGACCTCTTGCCTACAGTGACCTTATTTGACCTGATGTTGACCTTGACCCTTGCTTACAATTTATATTTTCTTGCACGGGAAAACGCATTATACATTTGAGAACACTTTGTGCGATAATAGCCGTTTTCGCGATGGATTATTTTGCGCGAAATGTTTTAAACATTTATAAATGTTTTAGTACCTAGTAGCCGTTTTCACGATGGACTAATCTGCGAGAAATGTTTTAAACCTCGCCCTACGGGACCGTAGGGTGAGGGTTAAAACTTTGTATAGTGATAGTGACACTATCAGGGACGTAACCAAGGGGGGCCACGGGGGCCATGCCCCCCCCCCCGCCTGACGAATAAATTAACACTAAGATAGAATGAGAATTATTCTAAAAAACCTCTGACCCCTTAGACCCCGCCCCCCCCCCCCCGGTCGGCAGCATATGACTGAGGAGCAAAATGTTATTTTTTCCGACGTGTCCCCCCCCCTGAGCAAAATCCTGGCTACGTGCCTGGACACTATAGTGACATATGTATTATATAGCGAACTTTTGATATCACACACAGCCGAACCTGAGCCTTCAGCATGAGCTGGGTGATTTCTATCGATCCCTGCACGCAGGCCATATGTATTAAATAGCAAACTTTTGATATCACACACAGCCGAACCTGAGCCTTTAGCATCAGCTGGGTGATTTCCATCGATCCCTGCACGCAGGCCAGGTGCACCGGAGTGGAGAGGTCACTCTGTTGACTGCAGATGTCTGCACCGCACTGCAGACACAGCTCCACCATCTGCCAGGGCAGCCAGGTGTCAACAAAGAGCACACTCACGCACCTCGTACTGGTGTGGGTAAAGCACATCACCTGAGGCTTCATATGTGAGTATAAACTGACGGCATATCACATATGGACGTCTTCTGAACATAGGCAGGGTTGCACTAGTTAGGAATGTTTTAAGTGTAATAAACTTTGATATCTCCCGACAGGACGGACAGGTGGAGTGGCAGGTTTCTCTCAGAGTAGGGACCACAGTCAGTGTAATTAATAACCTTGACCATTTCTGGTGCCAGTACGCGACAGGTGGAATATACCAAGTGCAGCGTTTCTCTCAGAAGTAGGGACCACAGTCAGTGTAATAACCTTGCATATCTCCTGAAGTGTGACGACAGGTGAAGTGGTGCAGGTTTCTCTCAGAGTTAGGGGACCACAGTCAGTGTAATTAATAACCTTGAACATCTCCTGGTGGACGAGCAGGGCTGGCCAGTGGCCTCAGTTCTCTCCACGAGTAGGACCACAGTCCAGTGTAATAATAACCTTTGACATCTCCTGAGTGGACGGGACAGGTGGCAAAGTGGCATGGTTCTCTCAGAGGTAGGTGGACCACATGTCAGGTATAACTCTGATATCTCCTGAGTGGAAGACGGACAGGTGGAGTGGCAGTTTCTCTCAGAGTTAGGGACCACAGTCAGTTAATAACCTCTGCCATCTCCTGTTGACGACAGGAGTGGCAGGTTTCTCTCAGAGTAGGGACCACAATCCAGAGTAATAACCTTGACATCTCCTGAGTGGACGGACAGTTGGAGTGGCAGGTTTCCCTCAGAGTAGGGACCACAGTCAGAGTAATAACCTTGACATCTCCTGAGAGGACGGACAGGTGGAGTGGCAGGTTTCTCTCAGAGTAGTGACCACAGTCAGTGTAATAACCTTGACATCTCCTGAGTGAACTGACAGGTGGAGTGGCAGGTTTCCCTCGGAGTCGGGACTCTGCATCAGACTGCGCCCGTTCCGTGACGCCCAGCGGGTGAACACCAGCATCGTGCCGAAGCTGGCACGCCGCGCCGCCTCGTGCACCGCAGTGAAGCCGTTCTTACAGAACCTGTCCGGCAGCATCCGAAACTCCTCCAGCTGCGGGCAGACGCACGGCCGAGTGAGACAGGAACAGACAACAAGAAACGTCCTGTCGCCACCGTCAAGATCGCGAGTGATCTATCAATGATCTGCAACAAAATTAGCACGCGTGCGGTCCACGAGCGCTTTTGTTTCCCAATTTCTGACCGGCGGTTCATTTTCTTACCCAGAGTGTAAAACGTAGTTGAACACCATTCATTCGCCAGTTATTCAACGTTCTGATTCATAATATATATATATATATGTGTATATATATGTTAAACGAGTTAAAATGGCCAAGTGTCGACCAGCTTTATCGGCGAATGTGACCTGTCGAGGAATGCACTACCTCATTTGAACTCCCACCCACGCACCAGTCCAGCCTGTGCGACAGTCTTGTTTATCGCGGGGAGATTTCTGGAAGGGATACACGAGCTGTTTGCAGGCAGGCGCGTTGCAGTTACCCGAGTTCGACGAGACGCGAAACGTTTCTTTAGCTACCGTGCAACCAAGCAGTGGAATTTGGCTCCTGCTCATGTTAGAGATGGATGCCGGTTAGAGCGGGATGCCGGAAGTGTGCGAGGAACTGGATTTTGACCGAAACAGCGGCGTGAAGTGTGTACTGTATGTGTCCTTTTAGATTGAGGTTTTAGGAGCCTTTACAGCTTTTTATCCTTGGTGAGTGTATGTAGGTATATGTGCATGTTTGTGTAGGCGTGAGCGGCGGTAGGTGAGGGTTGTGTCTGCAGTGTAATTGTATGACGCCTAGATCTGGAAGTGCCATGAAAAGTGGAAGTCCTTAAGCAATAAATGAGTGATGATGATGGATTGATCGATGATATGATATAATATCTATATAATATTATATATCATATATATATATATATATATATATATATATATTATATATGCTCTCTCCTTTGCTCTCTCGCTCTCTCGCTCTCGCTCTTCTCTCTCTCTCTCTCTCTCTCTCTCTCTCTCTCTCTCTCTCTCTCTCGCTCTCACTCTCGTTCTCGCTCTTGCTCTTGCTCTCGCTCTCGCTCTCTCTTTCTCTTTCTCTTTCTCTCATTCATTGCTATATTCTGGATAATTTTAATTGTCAATATATCTTCATAAAACTTGGTGCGTAGTCATCTGGTACACGTTGTCAGAAAGCGTCCACTTGTGCACAACTGGATGGACATGTCAACATTTGGCGCATGGAAATTATTGTTTTAAGACTTGTATGACCCGCGACTGCAAGCCATGCTTTGTCTCACCAGAATTTCGGCGCTCCGGGAGTGGTTGCGCACGGCTGCCACGTGCAGCGCGTCGCGGCCGTGCACTGTCAACTGATTGGATCGCACTAGCTGGCGGTGTTTAGCCAGCAGCCGGAGCACCTCGGCCCGGTCCAGCCACACGGCCAGGTGGAAAGGAGAGCGTTGGGACGTGTCCAAAATGGTCAGTATGCTGCTCCCCTGTCCGGTCTACAATCATCTACCACTGTGGAAAGGAGACGAAGGGCCGTGTCCAACGGTCACGGGTTTGCGCTCCTTGCCGGTCACAAGCATATACAGCCCAGGTGGAAGGAGAACGAAGTGGACGTGTCCAGACGGTCAGTAGCTGCTCCCCTGGTCCGGTCACAATCTATACAGCCAAGCTGGAAGGAGAAACGAGGACGTGTCCAGATGGTCCAGGTGGTTGCTCCTTCCGGTCACAATATACTCATCAGTTGGAAAGGAGAACGAAGGGACGGTCCAGACGGTCAGGGGTTGCTCCCTTGCCGGTCACAATCATACAGCCAGGTGGAAAGGAGAAAGAAGGGATGTGTCCAGACGGTCAGGGGTTGCTCCCCTGCCGGTCGCAGAGATGTAATAGCGACATAACTGTCTGGTTTTCATTTATTTCGGGGGCAGTTTCTTTTCATATTTTTACCTCGTGCTTTTAAAAGCAGTGGTTAAAAGCATACCAATACTCGGACGGTCACCATCCAATATTACGTGCGTAACGTTGATCATATGATGCCACCCTGGCCTTACCATTCAATAAGGCATTCAATGGCCTCCAGGCTGGAGTTTTCAACAGCTGAATGGAGAGGAGTCTGTCCTTCATCGTCTGTTATGTTTATGTCTGCGGAGACACAACTGGTATTGAAAGCGTGAGTGGCAATGTCGCTCGTACACATTACAGTCTCTGACCCTCTGCATTCTGCAACTGCAAGGCTGAAGCCGTGTTGGGTCGAAGTCAATACATTTTGATCAGATAAGGAAACAAGCACTTTTGCATAATATTCTGAGAATTTGGTACTGAAGATTGAGCAAACTTAGCTTATTTCTCATATTAAGTACTTTGTATCGGAAGTCACTAGAGTTAATATATACATATATTTCGTCAAACTATATCTGCACGGTCTAATCAATTTAAAGCCCGTCTCCCTGCTTACCTCCACCGGCTTGCACAATATATTTGATGACTTCCACTTGATTGGCTGCAGCCGCGTAGTGGGCGGGGCTCCGGCCTCGCTGAGCATCTCTAAAGCTCATAAGGCATTTCGCGGGATCCTCAAAGCCGTGCATTTCTGGAACTTCTCAGGTATCCAGCCGCTGCGTACTGCAGGGGAACATTGCAAACGAATGTAAACTTACATATAATAGAACACCGACAATTGAAAAGGTAAACGCCTGCATACCAGTTACCGATTTTATTCGTTCATGTGTGCAGGAGCGCAGCGTACCACGTGGCAATCGAGCAGTGAGCACTGAAGAGCTGGGAAATAAATGGTAGGTATGTATACTGCACCGGACGGCTGTAGAGTTCGACGGCACAGTATACCAGTTCAGGTATTCCCCTTCCACGTGACTGCATTGCCACACAACACACCATTACATGCTGCTCGGCTCGGCCACTGCAATGTGTGTAGTGCTCAGTTTCAAATTTTCCCATCCTACCATTCAGTTAAGGTACTCCATGTTCGGGACTCACCTTGAGGATGCGGTACGGACTCTTGGCCACCAGGCAGAGCTGCTCCTCTGCGGCAGAGGTCGGCTGCACGGCCGGCCGGACGGCGATCTTAGAGGTGCCGCGCCACGCGCAACCCCGAGTATGCCAATTCGACTTATGACGGCGTCACAGAGAACGAGAGGGGGGTTCCCGGGCGACAAAAGCATGCCGGCGGGAACTCGACTCCAACTGGGCTTGGATCCCGCACCGAGGTCAGAGAAAGGTCAGTAAACTCAACGCGCAAACTGGCACGATCAACGTGAAACACATTTGAGTGTAACACCTCTAGATGGTAACGATTCACATGTTTCTATAGAATTGATTACAATAAGTTAATAATGAATCAATCAATACACCCACATAACCACTCCATCTAGAGATGTTTCCTCAAACTTATTTGCACAGCCGAATTGCTATTGGCTGGGTGGAAATTGACAGACGCGGCGAACGGTGTCGTGTTTCGGCGTGCTCAGTCGTCGGCTGTTTACTCACCACTGGCACGACCAGCTGCGCCATCGGACCACCGGCCTCTGCCGCTCGGCGTCCGTCGTCGGGCAGAGGATAGCCGCCGTCTTCCCTGCTGCCCCAGGCCAGCCGGGCCGCGTGACCCGTCAGCCGGGTCCAGGGCATGCTACCCTTCACCCTAACAGCTCTAAAATGGTGGCACGGGATGCATGGGTTCAGTTGGAGAACGCGGTTTAATAGTGGGTTGAATTGACGTTCAAGTGCGATCTTTGAAATTGGTGCAAATATTAGTTATACATTAAACAGAATACGGTGTACCAAGGGATCCGCCACAGGTTTGAAGTTGGGGTAACGTGGATTCATGTGCTTAACGAGATATAGGGCTGAGTATAGGTATGGGATATGGTGAGCTCTACGCCTGACTGGGCCTCTGATACACGCCTTTGCCAGCACCGGACTCCTGCCTCGATAGGGCCTGATCAAGACCGGGCCCCTGCTTTCAAGAATTTGCAAAGATGGGGCCCTAGTCCTGACCGGACCCCATATTACGCCTTTGCCAAAACCAGGCCTCTGCATCGATTGGACCTGACTAAGACCGGGCCCCTACCCGGAACTGGTCTGTGTCACTAAAACGGGCCAGCACAAATAATTTGCAATGATCGGGCTCTGTTGTGACCAGGCCTTCTTTTTGACCAGGCCCCATATCACGTCTTTGCCAGCACCGGGACCCTGCCTCAAAAAGGTCCATAGGTGGCCAAAAGGTACATAGGTGGCCAAAGTAAACTGCTAATTTGGTTTCCTTGTTTATTCAATGGCTATCAAATGTATAGGATCGCCGTTCATATTATCGAAACAAGCAGGATTCAAAATATATTTTCCGCTCCATTGCGTAAGAAAACAATACAGGAAAATCCCGCAGTTTGATGAGATTCAAAAGTACTTGCAACTTGCAAGCAGCTTGCAGGTACCGTTCATTGGAAGTGTGGAACGCTTATCAACTCAAACTTGAAATATATTTCTGTAGGAATGTTTTATGCAAAATGTGATGAATTTACAATATGTTTTTGTCTCGTCAATCGATTTCATGTCATAACACCATTTTTATGGGAATGGGTGACTGTTTCCCTTTAAGCATGTTGCTGTTGCGTGGTCATTTATTTGATTGTGATTGGGATCATTTTCATCAGGGTTACAAATATGAAATTTCAAGCCAAGTCGTCATTTATGTTTTCTCCTGAAAACCTATAACAACTTTCTTCTGAAAACTTTTTATTTTCACAAAGAATGGGACGCACAACCAAGTGTAACGAAAAGGGTCTATTCTCTTGCTCGGTTCGGCCAAGCTCTGATCCTCCGACAACGGTATAAACTTTCCCAAAGCCCAATATTTGTTGCTTCACTGACTTAACTATGTCGCCAACGCTCGCTACCAAGTTACAGACAAATAGTCCTTTGGACACCAGTTTGGAATCATCAATCAGCTATATCAATTTATAATATTTTTAGTTCCATGCCCTGGAACTCTCCAAGGAATTTCGCTGGGAGCGAAATTTATAAACTTAAACCCCTGTATTTGTCCTCCATGACCTCTACAAACGTATATTTGTTGCGTTTAAGAATGCGATTGAAAAGTGATAAAGCAAACTGTTTTGCCTAATTATACAGGGAAGTAGCAGCTTATTTACCAAATGTAAATGCGCCAAGACTATGGTGCAAATCTAAAACTTTGCTTTGACCCGTATACAATTGCTTGCATTTGTATTGCGATTGCGACGCAGAGTAGCGAAACAAGTTTGATTTTATTCCTGGGAAAACTGTATTCTTATTGTTAAAGGTGATTATGGTGTATAGGTACTGTTTGAGGTACTTGAAATTGCAGGGCAGTGTCATGTACTCAAAGTAAGTAGGGGGGAACAAAAGACACTCTCCCCCCAACTTCGAAGTTTGGGGAACATGTCACCCCCGTCCCCCCGGTGGCGGAGCCCATGCGGTGCACCCATCACTACTTTTCTGTCTTATTTTGCTGTGATTGCCTTTGTGATTGCTGGTGAAATGGCTGGGAATCTGACTATGTTCGAAAAAAATTGAGTATATATATATCATTAATATTATAATATATATATATATATATATAATATATATATATATATAATATATATATATATATAATATATATATTATATATATATAAATAATATATCAGCTGGCTCTTAGATCATCAACCGATATTCATTTCCTCGGATAGCGATCTGGCTTATAGCTACATCGACAGTAGCCCACAAAATAAATAATCGGGTCATCAGCACTGCTTCTGATACAGCCTGTTAAGCAAGAAATGGACAACTTCATTTCCGACAAAATAATCACTACAGAGTACAGCCTCTGGATGGACACTTTGTCAGCATCACAGAGAATGACGCAAGAGATCTGTCCACCGCTGCGGACTCTTTTTCGATTTATTCCATTTATTGTTCACGTTATGTCCATCTCGGTCGCTCGGCGAGTTCCATTCAAAGGTTTGGATACAATCACTGTCCATTGATAAAGGTCAGTGGGTATAACTGGCAGACTTTTCGTGCCCAAGTGTTAATGTGAGCTTTGCTTGCGTGAGGTAATTACCTCAATGATTATTAAGGCTTGATACCCTTAGTTCCATAACTGACCAGACAAAGACATTAATCCACTTTATAAAGCATGGAATCCCTCCGCCGTCGGCGTCATGGTTTCCGGGAGCCGCACTGGCGTAACTAACTAACGGAGCGATCCGCACGAAATCTGGTAACGGACTCTGGCCGGCTGATAAATATGTCGTGTGAGCAGGTGTTGCACGTGCGATGTCTGTTGCGCTCGAGACGGGCGCATCTTTGCGTTTTTTTTCGTTTTTTTTTTTTTTTTTTTTGCTGCGACCGCTGGTGTCAGAAAAGTTACGTGCAGTCTGTGCAGTCGACTTAAGAAAAATGACTAGATTTTTACCCGAAACTAATCAACATTCGACGCACAAATTTAAATATCGGTAAGAGCGCCAAGTTTAACCCGCGCACCGACGGGAGGCGGATATCCGCCCCCCCCCCCCGCAAGTTTTTCAGAAGTAAGCGGAAAACGGGCGGCGCGTAGTGCCGCCAAATTTTGCACAGCTATTTGGGAATCAATTACTAACACTTTCTCAAAGTTCTGACCTGAAAGAAGAACTTTCAAGGTCACGTCGTCAAGTCACATTGAATGACCTGACCTCAAGTCACGTTTTTGAAAGTTTGACATCATGCCGAGGCCACAGTGGTGAACCAAAGAGTTTGAAACTCACATTGTGTGATTAGGACATATGTATCTACAACTCGAATATCTCGGATTTTTTAAATCGGTGACCTGAGGTGATGTCAATGTCGTGACCTCCCATTATAAGTATATGGGAGAAAATTGAAATGCGAACCAATCGAGCAAATCTAGCTAAATATTGTTCAGTTTTCATCAATATCACTATTTCGAAGCTGAGTGGAAGAATGCATGTTGTATTTTTCTTTCGTGACCCATTTAAGGTCAAATCCAATGTGCCCGAAGGGCATATGGTTTTTGTACAATATCTCATCTTCTACGGGGGCAGAGTAATAGGGTCGTCACCATTCTGTTTCTCTTATCGACCTTTATCAAGTGATATGAAATTTAACCTGACCTTGACATGACCTCAGGTCAGGCCATTTTTTATTTACCTAACTAGGTCATCCGACATATGATCCGATGCGCGGCGATGAGAGAAACGCGATGATGACAAAAGCACTGCTCTAGCTTTTATACATAAAAGTTATAAGCAAAAAACTTTTGACGTGAAATTAAGCATTTTGACCTTTGCTGATCTCTGGAGCCTGAATTACTGACCGTATCTCAAATCTGAAGGAATAATACAGAAGAGTATTTCAATGACATTTTAGTGCTTTTTACGGAATGCTCATAGCTATGTTAGTTACTGAGCTAACCTGGATTATGTGAAGTAATGCTCAATTAACTCGAAATATGGGCAAATTTGACCTGTGTTTTCCCCTGGTGACCTCAATATTGATCTGATACAAAACAGTCTAGTATTTTCTCTGGTACTCGTCACGGCCTACCTAATGCCGTTTTTCGCTTCTCGCTACGTTGCGTAGTTTTCGAGATCTCTGGGGGAGCGGTTATCCACCCCCCCCCCGTCGGTTCTAAGTTGGCTCAGACCCCCGTCGGTGCGCGGGTTAAGGCTGCAGATTGTCGGATAATTGTGTTCTACATTTGTGGCTTCGTGGGAAACATACCCTCTTATTCAAATGTATTTACGTATAAGTCATGTTTGTCATGTAGCTTAAAGAGCATTTTAATTTACGGGAAGATTTGAACACGGAATGAACATACAATATACCTAAAAAAGTGAATCTCTCGACCCGATATAAAAAGGAGATGAAATGGGTAGTCACCTGCAAGCGAAACAAAAACAGTAAGTATTTAATTATGGTTTGCCTGAGCTAAGGCACATTATTAAAGGGACACTGCCACATTAACATTCAATTTGAGTTGAGATAGCCATTTTCCGTGCTAGACATTTAAATTATGTGTAGTATAAGATAAAAAAAAA
>VOPJ01000421.1:0-16309 GCA_014673585.1 Semibalanus balanoides
GGGTTCAGACCGTTCAGTTCAGACACCGCGGGTACCGTCCCAGGCAGGCGGCGGCGCCCGGGGCGGGTCGGTCGCTATGACAACGCATAAGGTGCGACCAATCAGGCGTCAGGCCCATAGTCACGTGGGTTCACCGTTAGTCACGGGCGGCGCCACCGCGGGGGCAATCGGGCAGGTTGCCCCGCTGTGGAGAAACAGCGGGGGCAAAACTATGTTTTTGCCCCCGCTGGAATTTGGTTACTGGTGAAGGATGTTAATCGTTGAAAATAGTCGCAATATCGAATTTAATAGATTTCAGCTCAGGGGCGAATAAAATAATAAACTTAGCGCTAACAAGGCGTACGTAGATTCCCGAGTGCTGAATTATGTGAGAGGTCGCAGAACAGAGCCTACGAAGCGAAGCGAAGCATTTTATTTTGTTTCGTCAGCACAGACAGCTCAACTCGAAAATAAATTAACTGAAAAACGAAAGGAGCTGAAGCACTGTTGGCAATGTTTGGCATTAACAAGTATTCGCAGCTCATTTTGTCAATTTCCCAAATAATTTTACTTCCAATTATGCAAAGCTGTTATTTCATTTTCGGCATAATTTGTTGTTACTTTTACACCACACAAGTGCATAAAATACCTATTGCGGAGAAATAAAAAATAAAAGATCACTATTTTTCCTTAATAAGGTATTGAAAGTGTACTATACGGTATTTTAACCGATAAGGACACTAATCTTTTGTCACGAATCTGGCTTTTACACCCAGGCTTAAACAAATATACACTAATCGTTTGCCAGATGAATTTTTGTTTGTGCTGTGATGATATCATTATGAAGGATGTACTTTTCTAGTTTTTGGTAAATAAGCTTCAGGGTGAACTTAAATGTGCAATTTTTGGCTAAAAATGTTTCCCATGGGAACATTTAATAACAAAAAAAATTGCATGCAAATGCTCATCCTGAAGCTTGGTTACCAAAACATCTAAACATTATATCCTTAAAATTATTATCCTCACAGCGCAAAAACCCATCGGGAAAACGGCTAGTATGAAGTTATTAACACGACTAAGGGCGCAAATCACCTAATCAATAATCATTGCAACGCCACAAAACCCAGTTAACAAACGAACAATTATTAACTTTCGCCTTGGTGGGGGTCATTTTGACCCTCCCTGAGGTTTTTCAGGAATAGCGGAAAAACGGCAGCGCGCAGCGTCGCCAAATTTTCACAGCTGTTTGAACATCCATTTTCCACAATTGGTCAAAAAGTTTACTTCAGGTCATCCGAGGTCAGGTCACCAGGTTTTTTAAGCCTTCCAAAATGTTTGTGATCGTGCCAAAGCCACAGTTTCTGTCCGAAATATTTGAAACTTGCAGGATTTCATAAGATAATGAATGCCTACATCTTGAGTATCTAATATTTTTTTTTGCATCGGTGACCTAAGGTCAGATCAATTTTCTGACCTCTTCCATTATAAGTGAATGGGAAAATAAACAAATGCTTCCTATTCAGAAAGCATGCTTTGGATCTGACTAATCCTTCCAGAATCATGTTTTCTTAGCTCATTCTGGATGATAAAGGTGCGATTGTTGCTCAATGATCTCTACAAGGTCATCTGAGGTCATCAGCATGACTTGCTATAACTCTTGATAGAAAAGAGATAGAGATAAGCGGTTGACACCACTGTGTTCGTCTCGTCTGGCCGCATCGCTCCATATGCAACGTGACCTACCCGGGTCACCAAATGAACCTTGACCTGAGTAAATTTGAAATGACCTCACCAAGGTATCACCAAGTATATGTTTTTCAAGGCGCCTCGAACGCAGACAAACACGATGGTGTTAAAATGTTTGTCTCATAATTTTTAGGATAACAAGGTTATTCAGGAAAACAAATTCTACTCTTAAACTGCATTTTTGACCTTCGATGACCTCTGGAGCCTAAACTATTGCATCTGAGCTTCAATTTTCAGCACAACCTTGGTGCGATTGCATTTTTTTTTTTGTTGTTCTTAGCTATGGATAGTTTACGAGATAACGAAGCAAAGTCCAACAACTTGTGAAATTATGACCTTTGATTGACCTCGTGGTGACATCAATATGACCTTTAGCTAAAAGATGGTCTCTGCAATGCGAATTTTACACGTTGAGAGCTTGGTCGAACGTTTTTTTTCTGCGTCTTTCTATTTCCCTCTTTGTTTTTAGTAGAGGGAGGGTCATTTTGGACCCCCCTCCCACCCATGGCGAAGTTGTCTCGGAGGCCCACCTGGGCGCGGGTTTAATGTAGTCCGTAGGATGATTACACTACGCATGAACAGTACCTACTAGAATAAATATAGTTTTGTTGATTCATAATTCTTACAACGCATTTAGATGCAGTGACGCAAAACAAAAACTTTTGATACGACAAGGGTGGGCATTTATATTTTTCAAAAAGTTTAAAGTGATAAAAAGCTACGGATACCTACACACAGTTAACAGTAAACACTCTCCAAATTCTGAACCGATTTCAGGGGTTGAAGCTTTATCTTTAACTTTGGTGATACCTGGCAACCAAGATCATTTTTGCCCCCGCTGGATAAAAATTCCGTGGCGACGCCCCTTGCCCGTAGTCACCGTTGGGCGACAGGGGTGACGCAATGTTTGAAGGGAGCACTCTTTCTCAGCGCCGCTTGAATAGCTGCGCGTCGGCCGGTCGGCGAGAATATAGTGAGTTATATCATGCCATGAATAACAAAGTACCTATCTATATTTTAATAAAATGTTCATACCTACCATTGGCAAATGGTATTTAAGTATTCAAATTGAGTCTGAGCCATTGGAATGGGCATCAGCACTAAACAGAAGCAAATGGTTGGCTTCAACCAAATATTCAAATTTGAATTTACTCTTCCCGTTTGAAATCAAACTCAAATAGGCAATGCACCCACCTTGATAAGTAGAAGAAAATGCAACCACAAACACAAGTTCCAACAAGATTGAGCTGACCGAAAAGTGTCCACAAATTTATAAGCCTGACCGACCGATTACCGAATCGGTCACACACTTTTGTCACCCAGCGCCAACCGGAAAATTTTAGCTTACCGATTAATCACCCGCTAGTTCACATACCCACCGACAGGCGGCAGGCAGACGGCGTGAATAGCCAGCTGACTGCGCTTCGATTATCCACTGCTCTCTCCCCTATTACTGCGCGTCTTCATGAGTTAACGACCTATAACGGTCCAATATAGACACCGCCCATGAGTCGGTGGCGGCAGGCCACTAACACCACGCGGACGGCCGGGCGCGCAAGCGATGACGATTCTTCTTGGTGGTCTCACGGCAATGGTGGCTGTGTCTGGACTCACAGATCCCGTATCCAGATCTGATAATATATAGGTCAAGGCTGGTGGCTGTGTCCTATGTTAAAATGTAATGAATCATTTTGGAAAATAGGAGTGACTTCGGTGGTTCTCACGTTTCAGGTTTGTTCGAGTTCATTCTACATATAGGTATTTTGCATTGATATTATATACTGTTTCATACAAATTAAACGTCCACTTGACAGTTGTCTTGTTGTTACAAATGTATGTTATTCGAACAAATCTGAACGCTCTTCTTGTAACAATACAAGTTAAAATCACGCCGGTTAATATTTTGTATTTGTTTGTAAAGTCCAGTGCAAGGAGGAACGAATTCTTGGTTCCCATTATGAACTACTTTGACGTTTAGCTTGGTCATCAGTCTGCACTATGTACTCACAAAGACACAGCAACTAACTTGGGAACAGTCATATAAGTATATTCGTACGTACACGACAGGATAGGGAACGTTAACCATAATCTTCTTCACAGCAACCACGCTTAAAAACAGCACGACAACCATCGAAGGTCGCTGTCAGCTTCAGTCTGAAATATCTAAGGGATTTTAAACGTAATAAGTACTTACAGCGCAAACTGGGACTCTTTGTAGGCTAGAACTCTTTGGGACTCGGTGAAGGCTAGAAGCAGCACGCTCTGGCGCACTTATTAGTCATACATGAAAGTAGTCTCAGAGGTCAAAGTCAGCGACTCTGCCTTGACAAACTTTTTCCTCGCAGCCCTGGCCGCCTGCCTGCTTGCCGTGACACAATCAGAGCGTGTCGCCTCTCCTGATCATAAACTGATTGTGACACATCCGACACAATTTTGACTCACCTCTCGACACTGTGAGTGACATGGAAACTTAGACAGTGGCCGGTCACGCGCACCTTCAATGACAGAGTCGGGCATGCCTTGAATCATGGCAGGTTCCGTGAACGGACCCTCACAGTCTGCCATATCAGGGTAGGCTTCCCAGTTCAGCTGTGGAACCGTGAACCTCCTCAGTGGTCCGTCACCATCGCCACCAGCACGTTCTCAGAGTGTGCTAAGTAGGCGTTTCTCTCAACGACCTCCTTCGTCACCTCCTGCACATTGTCTGGCAGCGTCTTGAGCAGCTGCATGGCCGCAAACAGGTATATGGCGCCAGATGTGTGCGATGGTGACGGACGGTGACGGGGAGGGCGGGAGATGTGATTCTGGAGACTAGCAGACAATCCCATCATCCACTGGGCTGTTCAGGGTTACACAGCTGAAGCTGGAAGTCGACGCCTACCCTGATAAGATAAACTGTGAGGGTCCTATCACGGAACCGCTCGTGACACGTGGGTAATGAGTGCTGTCCGACTGACTGTCGTTGAAGGTGTGCGTGTGACCGGCCACTGCACCTGCCTGCGTTTCCGTGTCAGGCACGGAGTGTCGAGAGACGCGTCAAACTTGTGTCGGCTGCGTCACGGTCAGGGTATGATCAGCAGAGGCGACACGCTCTGATCGTGTCACGGCAGGCAGGCAGGCGGCCAGGGAAGCGAGCAAAGTTTGCTGTCAAGGCAGAGTCGCAGACTTTTACCTCTTAGTTTACTTTCATGTATGACTGCTAAGTGTTTCAGTTCGTGCTGCTTCTAATCCCCTCCCCCCTCGACTCGAGTGCAGTTTGCGCTTCAAGTAAGTTCAAAGTGCCGTAGATGTTTCAGACTGCAACTGACTGCAACCTTTGAT
This sequence comes from Semibalanus balanoides, assembly GCA_014673585.1. Classification (NCBI taxonomy): domain Eukaryota; kingdom Metazoa; phylum Arthropoda; class Thecostraca; order Balanomorpha; family Balanidae; genus Semibalanus; species Semibalanus balanoides. The sequence continues at coordinate 5,047 of VOPJ01000421.1, forward strand.
TGTTGTCGCTGCTGTTTTGGAGCGTGGGTATTGTGAAGAAGACCATGGTTATCGCTCCCTATCCTGTCGTATATGTACGAATAAATGTATTATGTACGATTGTCTCTAGGTCAGTTGCTTTATCTTTGTGAGTACACACTAACGAACATGCTTAACGTCAAATTTATTTATACTGGGGACCAGGTTCGCTCCTCCTTGCTGAACTTTTCAAATAAATGCAAAATATGAACTAGCCTGATTTCAACTTGTATTGTTACGAGGACAGCGTTCAGATTTGTTCGAATAAATGCATTTAATTTTTATTCACATGACAGCTGTCAAGTGAACGTGTTTTTTATGAAATAGCAGGTAATACAAATGTAAAATACCTGTATTAGGAACAAACTCGGATAAACCCGAAACGTGAGACACGGCAAAGTCACTCCTATTTTCCGAAATGATTCATTACATTTTAACATATGACACAGCCACCAGCCTTGACCTATATATTATCAGGTCTGGATACGGGATCTGTGAGTCCAAACACAGCCACCATTACCGTGAGACCACCAAGAAGAATCGTCATCGCTTGCGCGTCCGGCCGCCCGCGTGGTGTTAGTGACCTGCCGCCACCGACTTACTAAGGCGCCGCGCCATAGAGACTGCAACGCCAGCTGAGCGGCCGACATGGCTTCACTTAACCCTATTCCTGGAGGGATGAAAAGTATACGAATCTGTCGGGGGGGGGCTTATTCGGCCCCCTTCAGATCTCAGCTCCATAAGAGCTAGAAACAGAACTTGGTGTGTGACTAAGGTCGAAATGAACTATATTTTTGTCAATTTTGGGAACCTTGGGGGGTTCATTGGTCTTCAAGGTCAAATGAGTCATCAAAAATTATTTTTGTCAAAACATGATATTTTCAGGAAACCTTGCCATATTCGGAACCATGGCAGCAGGGGGAATCCAAAAAAATTCGCTGTAAAGCGGTTTAATTGTCCCTTTCACCCATAAGAATCAGAAAGAACCTCAGGTCAATGGTTGGACTGTAGAGGTCAACAATGTTAAAAATGTTTTCCAGCAAAGTTTGTTCATTAATCTTTTTATCTAAAGTATTACAGCACTTATTTTGGTACCATCGTGTTTCTCTGTCATTGCGGTTATAAATCATATCAATGTTGTCAATCGAAAATTTGAACACCCGGGCAAGGTCAAGGTCCAAGGTGACGTAAATCGGTCAAAATGCATATCAAAAGACGCGTATTGACGAGGCAAACCATTTTGAGACCATGTGAGCCTCCTATGATTTCTTGGGTCCGATTTGATAAGGTTGTTGGTGAACTGAATGACCTTTCAAACGGTCATGATCACAATTCATCCTTTTCATCAGAAGGGCCTAAGATGCCATGATACTGAAATATTGATTGATGCAATGTCTTAAACCCTCGTTTTTTCATTTTTCCACCTTATACTTATATTGGAAGGTTAGCATTTGACCTGACTCAGGTCATCAAATTTTAAATATCACCCTGAAAACTTTTCAACACATATATTTGGCATGTTTCTCTCACATACAATCCGGTTTTTGAAACGTCCTGAAAATAAAAAACTTGCATCATTTGTGAAAAGTTTTCAAAAAATTTAGATTTCCAAATTCAAAAATTTGACATTTCGAGATAGCCATCTGAAAAACAATCATTCCTCTACGGAGTCTGTTTTCTTGGCTAACACTTCTCTTCAACACAGATACACTCTCATGAGGCTTAACCATGCAAAGATTTTGTGTCAAACAGCCGAACACGACCCTTCAAACTGTCCTTGGACCCCTCTAATGATTCAATTTGGAAAAAAGTAACCCATCGATGCGCATTGGAAAATGTAGGAAAGCCAGCAAGTTTTGAAGATTCTGAGTTGAGTTATGAATGACCCGTACGCGAAAAAACTCAAGGGGGTGTTCCCCCCCTCCCCAGTAATAGGGTTAAAGGGACTGTCCCACCTTAACATAATATTTTAGTTGAGATCAGTGGCGTAGCCACAGGGGGGTCCTATAGATCCTAGGACCCCCCGTGGCTGCCCGAGGGCCCCCTTGAGCCGGCCGAGGGCCCCTCGAGCTGGCCAAAGGCACCATAAAGATGGCTGAGGGCCCCCTCGAGCTGGCCAAGGGCCCCATCAAGTTGACTGAGAGCCCCTTCGAGCTAGCCAAGGGCCCCTCAACCCGGCCGAGGCCCCCTCAAGGTGGCTGAAGGCCACCTGAAGCTAGACGAGGGCCCCTCAAGCCTGGCAAGGGCCCCACAAGGTGACCCCTAGAGCTGGCAAAGGATCCCTTCAAGGTTGATGAGGGCCCTCTCAAGATGGCTGAGGGCCACCTCAAGCTGGCTGAGGGCCCCTCGAGTCAGCCGAGGGCCCCCTCAACGTGGCCGCAAGGGCCCCCTCAAACTGACCGAGGGCCCACTAAAGCTGGCCAAGGGCCCTTAAGCTGACCGAGGTCCCCCTCAAGCTGTTCGAGGGCCCCCCAAACTGTTTGAGGGCCCCTGGAGATGACTGAGGCCCCCTTCAAGGTGGCTGAGGATTCCCTCGATCAAGCTGCCTGAGGGCCCCTCAAGCTGGCCAAGGGTCCCATCAAGCTGACTGACTGCCTCGAACTGGCCGAGAGCCCCCTAAAGCCGACCGAGGGACCCCCCTCAAGGTAGCTGTGGCCCCCCTTGAGCCTTGCTGGGGTCCCTCGAGCTAGTCGAAGGCCCCTCAAGCCGACCGAGGGCCCTCAAGGTGACTGAGGGCCCCCTCAAACTGACTGAGGACCCCTCTAGCTTGTTCAGAGGGCCCGCAAAACTATCTGAGGGCCCTTCAATCTGGCCAAAGGGACCCTCAAGGCTGCCCGAATAATTTCTTCAAAGCTGGGCCCAAGGGTCCCTCAAGGTGGCTGAGGGCCCCTTGACCTGGCCAAGGGCACCTCAGAAGGCTTAGGGCCCCCAGAGCTGGCTTTAGGGCCCCTCGAGCTAGCGAGGGCCCCTGGGTTGGCCAAGGGCCCCCTCAAAGCTTGTGAGGGCCCTCAAGTGCGAGGTCCCCTTCACGCGGGCCGACGGCCTCCCTCAAAGTGGCCGAGGGTCCTAGCTGGCGAGGCCCTCGGCTGCGCCAAGGACCCCAAGGCGGGACAAGGACCCTCAGGCCGACGGAGGATCTTCAAGGCACATAGAACCTCTCAGTTGCTGACAGGAGGGCCCCTGCGGCCGAACAGGGAAAGCCCTTCAAGCTGTTTCCTGATTTCTCTCTCTAGCTGTTTCCAAGGGTCCTTTAGCTGTTCCTGGGGGCGTCCTAGATCGATAGAGGGCAATTCAACTCGACCAAAGTTGCCACTTGAGACCAAACAAATGGGCCCCTTCAGAGGCCGACAGGTGTTTCACCAGTCCGACCGGTGCCCCCTCAGACCGACGGCGGGCGTTTTAAGGCTGATAAGGAGGGCCCTTCACGCAACCCAGAGGGGTTCTTCAGGCCAGGCAGTGAAACACCGGTCGGCCTTGGATGGCGTACCGGGGCGAGCACGGCCCCCATGCGGCCCATTTATTTTGGCTGTGCCCTTGATCAACATTTTGGGAACGTTCGCCGGGGCCTCCTTTTATTTTGGAGGACATACTTTGTGTTTTGTTGGGTCCTTTTGGGGGGAGGGTGCGGCGGGTTCAAACATTAGCCGTTTTTACGAAGGACTTTATTTACCGGGTAATTGGGGCGATTGGGGCGTTTGGATTACATGAGGGAGGGTTCGGGCCAGTGCAGTGTTAAAGCTATGACTACGTGACACGGTGTTAGGTCCAAAATGTCTTTAATTCAAAAATGTAAAAACTCAGCCCGAACCCCCTTCATAAACCAAACACCTCAATCGCCCCAAACGCCCCAAAACGACCCAATTACCCGGTAAAAAGTCCTTCGTGAAAACGGCTCATATATTTTTGCCCTTGGTTAGCTTTTTTTTACTTAGTTCCCTACACAGATACAGTCATTAATGGTACGAGTGAGAGCAGAGTTGGATTTTTGGTTTGGGCTCTTGGATTGTAGCATATTCCTTTGTACGTAGCTGTAGTACATTTGCAAAAATAGTACACAAATCACCATTATTTGGCTCCTCAGACATATGCTGTTGCACCCCTTTTGAAAAATCAGTCTACTGGCTTTGAGTTTTGTCCTGGAGATCTGAAACTTCGTGTATAAATTCCTTACATTATTACCAAAGAATGGCCATAAGCAAATTAATTTAACTTAATACAAAATGGGATTTATACACTAATTTCGTTTTTTTATCTTCCTGTTCACTGGTGGGCATGGGTATCAATCAGTGAACAGAGGAGGTACAGACAGTGAACATGGGGGATTCAACCAGTGAACAGGGGACTTTCACCATGAATAGGTGGGCGGTGGGATTTTCTGCTGATGCTCACTTGATGTTTGCTGACAATCCATTGACACTCGACACTTGACAATCTCTGTGACACTCGACAATAATAAAACAACAACTCTGAATGCATGTTAACGAGAGTGGGTCCTCATGGGACGTTGATGATTCGCCTTTGGTCCTGGCCGTAGAGCTCTTTCGGGAGTTATCAGGCATAACAATATATCTCCTGCATTCACTGTCGAAAAGTTTAGGTTTTCCGAAAGGAAGATCCACCAGTGTATATTTGTTCACTAGTGGGCACCCACCCTGTTGACTGGTGGGCATACAACATACCTATTGAAGAACAAAACAAAAATTGAGGGAAAAAATAAATGGCTGTTACAAACTATGATATCAACATCATTTAATGGACATCGCAAAAGGTGTCACTTAAGATAATTTCACTAAATATAAAACTATAACGTTTCTGGGAAGCAAAAAAAAATATAATCAAAAATCAAACGGCAAACACATTATCTAACTATTCGTATTCTGACAGAATCAAATGAGAGCAGCCATTGCTGTTCACAACTTTAAATATCATCGCTTAGTGTCAGCTACTACCACCGACATCGATGAAATTATCACATTACTAATATAGGCTGAAGGGGCACCTTTTCACTGTAGGCACCATGCTCGCTGGTGGGCACTCTCCCCTACATATTTTTTATGAAGCATAGGTACTTATTTCTTGTAGCAAAACTTCTTTTGGATAAAAAAAAAATCCAACACTGAGTGAGAGTCATATATCGTAAAAGTTGTGAATGCCTAGTTGCTTATAGGTGGCTGTTTTTTTATTCTTCTGCGTAGATGTCCCTCATATATAGCTATAAATGACAAATTTTAACGACTAAGCTGCATTAAATACTTTTCAGAGTTAATAAGCTTAGCAGTCAGCTTCCATGATTTCGGAAAACATTAAAAATCGAGTTTTGAACTGTAGTGTAGCCTGTAGGTAAGCAAACATCAACACACAAGGACGCAGGAACCAGAGGGAAGGTAGGGGGGCAGCGACCCGCAACAATGTTCAGATTTTTACATTACGCCTATGGGCGTTGGCATGCGGACAAGAATCGACTTCAAAATGCCCATGTCCCTCTAACTTTCGAAAGGTTCCGGCGCACTTGTAATCACAACTTATACAAGCTAGCAGGTGCTGCTATCGCCATGTGAATAGAGAAAGCTCCATAATAATTTTGAAACAAAAATAAGTAAAACAATGATTTTATCAACATTTCGAAATTTCGAGATAGCCATGTAAAAGACCATTTAATTATCTACCGTTACCTATTATGTTCTTTGCTAAAACAAGCAACTCTTCATGAGTGATTAACCATGGAAGGGCTTTGGGTCCAAATGGCCGATATGCCCCCTAAAAACGGCCCTGGACCCTCTCTTAATGCAACGTTTTGAAAGAAGCACACCATTCGATGTGCAATAAGATATTAGGAAAAGTTACCAAGTTTTACTATTTCTAGGTTGAATATTTATTAAAACTGTACGCGAAAAACGGTCGTTTAAGGCCCCCCCCCCCCCCCAGACGCCAATCGGTTAAAGAGGAGTTTTTTTCATGTTACATATAAAACTGCATTTGGAAAATTCTCATGGGTCATAAAATTTTGTGGCCCCTAAGCCACAAACAGCGGGCCCCCAATCTGAGTGCGGGACCCCCCCCCCCCCCCCGGAGCTAAATCCTGCTACGCTACTGGTTTGAAGATAGCCATTTTTGCGTGCTTGCATTGCAATTAGTATGGTATAAGTTAAAACAACCACTGAGGTCGAATCACATAGAAATTCGAGTTTGGTTTTGACATCTGTACTCATCCCCAGTCTCCCAATGTATTTGAATGGTGGGCCCTGAGCCGATGTCGTAGTCTCTCTTTACTAAATGTTGAATTACAGTCGACTTGTTTTACCTTTGGCCAATACATTAGCCATACACTAGTCATACTTATGGCAGCGTGAAGGTTGTTCTTTTTTCACCAAAAATTCCTTCATATGACGTCATCTGCCCAAATATTTAAAACTGCATTTGTCATGAAACTTGAGCACTGTTTGTGAGAAAGCAAATGTCCATAATCGTGTTCGGCAGCAATTCACTTCATATTTTGCACCACAAACGACGTACGTTTGACACACTTTTTTAAAGGTGGGAGTGTCCCTTTAAGCTCGATGCGCTTATCTAAAGCGGTCACAGATCGGAATGCAATTTTGCATGTGGTCTTCTAAATGTGTGAGACCACTTTTTCCGTTGTTGTACATTGCACTTTCCAAAAAAGAGATTTGCTGTCGACGCACCCTTAAAGGGATATGCCACCTCGGGAGGATTTCTAAAAAGCAGCTTAAATGAATGCTGGGAATTAATTGTCATGTATGCTCTTGCTCAAACATGCCCTTAAAGCATAGTGTTCGGCAAATTTTTTTGCTCACTCCATATCGTTTGCCCGATTGTGCCACAGCACTAAATTAATGACGGGCCGCCCTTGATTGGGCGGATTGGCACACTCTAATAGTACTTAAAGATGCTTGCCAATAGATGTCACTACGTAAAGCTGACGCGCTATGTTTTTCATTAATTATTCTTTCATATTAAAACTGTATCGTTTTCTATCACTTGCTTGTGAATGAAAGGGAAGCAAAATACGCTGATTTCAATCCTGTTTTGGAAATTAATCTGTCGTCATAAATTGTTGTACAAAAGTTGCTGGGCGATGGAATACCTCTACTTAGGCTTATAATTAGTACTAGTACTTAGATACTTGCACTAGATGTCACTTCCGGAGACGTGTATAAGCATATGGCTCCGCGCCCAAAGCCCATAGTCTGAATTCGCTTTCGGCCTGGACTTTGACACGTTCTATCTGTGTTAGAGGCAGGGTGGCGTCGGCGGACGGGGGTCGGGGGGGTCGCGACCCCCCCCCCCACACTTTTGAAAACCGGTGGGATTGACCCCCCCCCCATACACACTTGTTATGGCGATCGACTCCCACCCCACAAACTTGTTATGGCGGAATCTGATTCCAGTTATCATGTAGGTATTTCCTATTAATAAAGATTTAAATATGAAAAATACGACGTGGAAATGGGCTCAGTCAGTCACGGATGATTTTTTGTTTTTGTTTTCCCTTCGAAGTTTGACACACCGCTGCTCCGAAAGGAAAATGAAGGAAATATCATCCGTAACATGTTCTATGCCCGTAGCACTAAAATGCGACATAATTGAGGGAGGCACATATACGTTTGTGAAGTACACAGACACAGTACACACGGTTATATCATATACATCCATATTACATATACTTTACATTGGTAGTCGTCAAAGCTTGCCGTTCCTATAATGTTTTTTTTCTCAGAATCATGGACATCTCATATCAGAAGAGCCCTTCACGGGATAATTTTTTAGTCCCCAACCCGCTCCAGCCCATTCAGCCAGACCAAAACCCGTTCCAATCTGCATTCATACTTGATAGGGCTCCCATTCCCACCCATTTCAGCATATTTTACTGTTTTTAGTGGTACTAAATGATATGATCTGGCCCATACACGTTCCAATCCGTGAGTTTCCCAAAAGTTTGCACCATTTCCATCCATTCCCATCCCATATTCATTTCCATATGGGATTCCCATTCCATGAAGGGCTTTACATAGCAGGCCCTTTTTTAAGAATAAGGTAATGATTGAAAACCCAACTACCCTTGCATAATGATGGACGATAGCCGATAAGTATATGGTACCTATCTGAACTGGCAGAATCCGTTGTGGTAGCCATTTAACCCTCGCTCGTGCAACGTCCCATACCTAACATGACCGTGCAGGAGGTCATGTTAGGTATCGGAGCTTCGATTGAAACACGAGCGTGTTGCTTGTGATTAGATGAAGCCATTGATATTACATTTGATTTGAATGTCCTGGATCAACAGGTGACCTATGAGGTCATGACAATGACCCGGATGTCATCCAAATCATGCATTTGTGGTAATCAAATTATAATTGAGTTAAAACCGTGAATGAACATACAATTATGTAAAATGGGTGCTAAGTTGAAAATCTGCGTCACACATTCTTCCAAAACTACTAGAATCCAAAAAAGTCATCTCAGGTCATCGGAGCTCAGTGACCTCACCTCACCTCGGTTGACTTGTAAAAGACCCGGGTGGAACATATAATTGTGTAAAATAGATGCCAAGTTGTCAACAAAATAGATGAGCGTCACAAAATGTCTTAGAAAACACCAGAGGTCAAAAAAGTCATCTCAGGTCATCAGAGGTCACGATCTCAGTGAAGCCATGAATGTCGCCTGGTAACACCTGTGATTGTGAAATGTGGATATGGTCCTGACTCCTGAACAACAAACACTCAGAAAGTGCACAAGCTGCAATCATCGATCTACGGGACGCCAGTTGGGCATGGCATGGCCTTGAGAAACAGGTCATAGGTCACGGGTCATTGGAGGATTTTTGTGCATATATTAAATTGTTCAAAAGCAGGACACCGCAAGTTGCATAGAATTCAGTTGATAAGTACGCGAGTTAATCACAAAAAAAGAACGAAGGGGGTGGCACCCCCTGCACTGGCGAGAAATGATTACAATCTACCATTACATAAAGCTTGTAAATATTGTACTCCAATTTGTCTAGAGCCCTGTCCAAGGTTGTGGTGTCCATTTTGGGAATGAATTGCATATTGTTTTGTTACAAATCTGGAAAGGTTATGCATGGTACATTGATCATTCTTATAGCCAGAGTATGAATAGGATATATTCATTTTGGTTTACAAATGTAATTACATATTTTTTTTTAATAAATCAAGGTATAAATGGTTACTACTTTCAAACCATTCGCACTGTTACTAGCTGTTTACCGCTGACTGCCACCGGCCATCATGATTTATCTATCCGAGGCTTATGTATATGCAAAACTACCTTTTCATTTAAATATTTTTTCATCATACCGGAGATGTGCACCAAGAGAAAGGTTTAAGGCTTATCGCCTATATTTATGGGTTTATCAAGCAACCCCGTAACAATTTCGCTTAATAACAAACACCTTCTAAAACTTAAAGCTTGGTTCCACTCACGGTCTGCTTCTAATATTACAATTTCGTTTTTAACTGACTAAAATTAACATTTTCACAACGCTTCGAGGCGTCACATCGGTGACCATCAGACATGTGCTCGGATCCCTAAAACGGATCTCGGGATCTGTTCTGTGGGAAATGGATCCCGTATCCGCTGGGATCCATAGATCCCCTTACAAATTAACGATGGATTCCACTGGGTTCATAGATCGCGTCTTCAATTATTGGTCGAACGGATCTGCGCCTGGACGAGATCGAGGCACCATTTTGAATTGGGATCCTTTCGGATCCTAGATCCGCCGTTTTACATATCTGTATTTTCGAAACAAATTTTGTGAGTAATTGTCAGTACTTTTCATTCGTTGAAGTGCAACTAGCATGGGCTCATGCCTTTTAGTTAAGTTTTGTCAATAAATACTACAAATATGGAATAATATATAAGTCGGATCCTGCCGGATCCGAGATCCGTTGGGATCAGAGATCCACTTTCATTGTTAATCATGGGATCCTGTGGGATCCGGCCAGGATCCATCTAAAAATGTAATCGAGGATCCACTGAAGATCCAAGATCCACTGTTATAATTGGTCGTGCGATCCAGTGGGATCATATATCCAATTTGCGCTTTGTCGCGAGATCCTCTAGGATCGTAGATCCGACTTTTCAGATCCATGCACATGTCTTGGGTGACCATCAAATAACAAAGTCTCGCCATCCGTCTTCGGTTCGTTGTAACGCTTGAATTTCAATAAATATATTTACATTTTTGTTCTTTTCAAGGCGCCACCGCATATATTTTCGTGTTTTAACAGGCAACCCGTAACAGTTGTGCTTATAACAAACACCCTTCTATTAACATTAAAATCCCTTTAAAAATGCTACTAGCCTCGCATAAAATGGGGTATATTTTCGTCACGCTAAAAATGAGGGTGCTATATTTTTCGTCATTTCAGCCGACCCCCCAGTCCCCCACACTCAAAAAATCCTCGGCGACGCCCCTGGTTAGAGGGTATGTGCACTTAACTTTTTACAGCAAAAGTCGGCCTTAAAAATATTATTGCTATTCTTGCTGTTTTATTAGGTTTTTTATTTTATTTTAAAGAGGCTAGATTGGTTGACAATATGATTAACTGCATACGCTTTTTATTTTTAAAAAGTTGATGACGGAATGATGAATGTTGGCAGTTTGCAAATTTTTAAAAGAAAATTTTAGCCCGCAGAAGAAGTGATTCAAAATAGTGCGTAGGCGATTTCCAATTTTAGAATGATTGCCAATCATTGAGGTGCTAAAGTTTTTTGATCTAACTGGGTCAGTTTCGGGAACCAGACTTTGCAGGTGAAATCGGTCACGCTTAATCTACCGATACACACCAAAAACCCAATATCAATCATCAATAAAAAAAGTTATTTTTCACTCCACCCTAGTGTGCATACTCCTGGATGATCTAGCTCGATGTGCATAAGATACACCTTACCCAGTTCTTAGCACGTGCTGCTGCCAGTAACTGCATGTATCTCGATCATATCAGAAGTGCAAAACACCGCTAATTAACTTCTGCCAATTTAGTCTCTTGACATTTCAAGAATTTATCCCTTATTTCGGGAGGCTCACAAGATACTGTACGGCAAAACAATACCTTCGCAGTCACTATCAGTTCAAACACGATGCGTCCACACGCTGTCAAAGTCAGGGGACAAAAACGACTCGCTCGCTAAATTAGGTCGAGAATAAGGTGCTCCTGGATTGGTCGGCTGTACACACAGCATGACCAAGGAGTGACCTGAG
>VOPJ01000422.1:0-16309 GCA_014673585.1 Semibalanus balanoides
CAGCCTCAGAACGATGCATTACTCTCCGAACCTCAGAACGACTGGAGGATCTCACGCAATCGCGCCGGTTTAAGTTAATGCGACGCTCATACCTGAAACGAGTCGCACGCGCTGCTGTATAAGAACGTAACGATAACAGCCGGCCTTGTCACAGTAATGACTCAATGACAGATCGTCGGCTGCTTGGCCACTTCGAACTGATGCGGTTATGCGAGTGACATGTATATTTATTAATGTCACTGGTGTTCCGGAGATTGTCCCGTATCTGTTGAGGTGGAGTGCATCAGGTTCTTGGCGATCAGTCGCCCATAAATTTAGCCTCCGGAACATTTCGTCACAACCAAATGTAAATTTGCCAGGTGGCGAACCTTCACAATGGTTCTCACATTCAACGTGCCCCTTTGGCAACGCCTAACTATGCACTATCTGGACATGGGTCATTAATTTTCAACGTTGTTCGGTTAGCTTTTCTGGCGACTCTGTTCCAGCTGGGATAATCCTACAGAGTGGTTGGGGATGCATCCTATCAATGCTAAGAATGTCGTGGTACTCGAGAATGTGATACCACAACACCTGCCTCAATTAAGACAAACGCCAATGACGTATCGGCCAGGTGAATGGAACCCCAGGTGCGAAGTGTCAAGCGATGGAAAGATACGTCGATTATTAGAAGAGAAGAGGTATAAAAAGTACACGGCGATTGATGGTCTACATACTTAATACAGATATCAGCCGGAAATACGTTTCAATTTACTGGTGCCAAGGAAGTTCTTTTGGGGATCATGTAAATAACGTTATAAGTGTAACTGAATATATTATATGTCACCAGAGAGCATAGCAATGGGGACGCATATCAAAAGGGAGCCATAGGTAGAGAAAAAGCAGCATGGACTTTCCCACACAACCTTTAAGCTGCTGCTAATAATGTTATGTAATGGTGATTTGCATGCCTTTATATTTGATTCCCAGTTAAAATTGTAAATTACGTGACCAAAGTTATGCGTGTCGTGCTGCTGATTGCTGGATCATGAAAATCATGCTGGATATGCTTCATGTCTTGATTTCATGTAATGCAACCTTCCAACCGAGACCTAGTCAAACACCAAAGTAAATAATTTAAAATGTTTTTTTCTTTTTCTACAATGCGACTCTTCTCCTTGAATGTACCAAAGTGAAAAATATTATTTGTTTTACATGATTTTTGTTTTATGTAAAACAAAAATATTTTTCACTTTGGTACATTCAAGGAGAAGGTCGATTGAAAAAAATAAAATATATTCATGCTCCTTGCTCAAGCACTACGAGAAAAGTAAATAATATTGCAATATAGTTATCTTTTCTTCCTCATTAACATACAAACTCCAACCCCCTGTTTTAGTGGCTGACGAAGGGACCCCCAACCATCATTGTTCTTACTCGCCACCTGAGGTGAACATTGGCAGTGGGACGACGTTGGTATTCCCCACCCTACGCTCCCCAGCTGACGAGACCTCTCCCAGCTGGGCCAGCCAGGCTGATAAACAATCTGGGCCGCGATCGGATGATAGCCGGCCTAAAAACTGGGCAATCACCGACCATTAATAACGGGCGGCTGTGCGGTGGCGAGCGGGCGGCAGCCGGTGTGGGCTCTCCACCCCACACAGCGAGGTAGCTGACGGCTCAATCGGTAACCCTCCTCTCCCCAGCCCCAGCCCCAGCCCCACTCCCAGCCGCAGCCGCAGCCCAAGACCCAGACCCAGACCCAGACCCAGACCCAGACCCAGACCCAGACCCAGACCCAGACCCAGACACCCAGACCCCACACATGTTCCAGGAAGCAGACCCAGCAGCGGGTAACAAACTAGGGTTGCCAAAAGTTGAAATTTTCAGGGAAACTATATCCCGGGGCCCGCGGTATCCATGGAAGTTGCGAATTAAGAACCAGGGGACCGAGTCATGAATGAAAGTTGGGACCGGTTTAGGGACCATTATAGTCAATAAGTAGGTGCTTTTTAATCTTATATAGAAATATCGCGCTCCCAGGAATTTCACAAACAAAACAATGTACGATTACATTTAGGCATGTGGTTATAGCTCGGAAACGCATTCAATCAAGAACAAAAATTATATTTTAAAAGCTGAAAGCATCATTTGTGTTCAGACAGCAGGCCTGAACTACCTCCTTGGGCGCGCTCACACACTCAAATATTATCAGCAATATCATAAGGTGCATAATTGTGTAATTCACTAAGAAAACCTAAGTCATTTAATTGCAGAGAAAATATAATGAAGCAATTTTGGGCAATTGATACCTTAAAGATAAAAAATCCAAATGGTTATCTTATCAAAAATATTCTGTATTATGCCCACTGCCGCAATTTCATTCCATCTGCACGTCAAATGATGAAATATGAAATTGCCTTATTCTTTCTATATTGTTTTTCAATGCCAAGCTGTTTTCAAAATGAGGATTAGATCTGAACACATTTGAGTGAATACATTTCTCATGGAATATTTAGAATTAAGGATTTGTTACTAAAGTCGTTTTTTTGTCTGTGTGTTGCAGAGTAGATTAGAGACCAAATTAAAAAAATGTAATCAGGGCAAAAAAAAATATTGGATTTGGTAGCGGCACTACCGTTCCTACTTTTTCCATAGCCGAGGGAGAATGGCCAGGCCAGTCACTTCTTAGAGCCGAGGGTGGAGCACCCAGGAGAAAGCGGGGCCTTTCACTTCATAGTCTATCGCCCGAACTATACTATCAATGCATATTTTACTTACTGTGGCAATGTCATTTCTTTCATTGTCATATGGGTGAGTTGCTTAAGATTCACCCAAGTTTCATTTCCCCTGACTACGAAAAGCGAAATACCCGACATCGTTTTGCGTGCTCACGTGACTTCCATTCGCCTCAGTGAAAATGTAAAATGTTCAACGGGGAATTGTTATTGCTACTGTTGTTGGTCTGGGCTACTGGGCGTTTCTGGAACCTGTATGACGTCACAGAAGCTTTGTCTACAATACCAACACTTAGATTCTCGCGCAAATTCACATCTCTGAACAGCTTTCCCATACGCCCGTTATAGTAAAAGTATGAAATTATGATGCTGCAGTAGATCGATGGTTATTTCTGTCACACTACAAATTTAACTTAACTGCAAAATAATCCAAGTTTGTTCACCATGCAGCATGCTACGTATCTATTGAGCATCCAGTATAGCCGCGATTATTCCGACAATTCTTGCGACTTGAATCCTATACTTTTATCGAAGCGTGGTGGTGACTTGATATAGGGAATGATGGAAGATCAAGAAATGAACACATCTGAATGGCTTTGTTATCTCAGTATCATTCAGCATAGTGGTTCCAATGAAATGTTTAATGTGCTGTTTTATCATTTTCCGCATTATATTTTGCCAGATAATCTGTCCGTGCTGATATTATAGATGAGGGATCCTAGTGTGGCCAGTCGATATCTACGGCATCATAAATTATGTTTTGGTAATTCTGAACTTATATAAATCTGATTCTGGAGTTTTTTTTTTATCTCATACCTACACAGATGGCTTCTTACATAGATGTATTTTTGATGAGTTACAGGCGCATTCATTTCATTGGAAGGGATTGGTTAGCTGTGTCGAAGTCATGTTGTATTATTTTCATCTCTAAACTGCACATTATCTAAGAATGAAGAATTGATATAGAGTGTAACTATGTTATAGTGCACGCATCATATTCTCTTGCTGTTCGCAATCACTAACAATCGCTAGGTACTACCACCCATGTTGTGCATGCTAGTTGCATTACGCTTCTAAACGGTGGGCTCCCTTGGCCCCTCATCTTGGATTTATATCATTTTATCTCATTATAGGGCGGCCTTTGCCATTTGCACGGACAAGCCCACGAGGCATTGGTCAGACCTCATCTATCAACGCATTCATGTCTCTAATCACTTCACTCGACGCAGTCACAAAACAGAGACTGAGCATAACTTCGTATTGTTAGAGTTGTATAAGACTTAATTCGGTATTCAGGATGAATGCTTATGCGTGAAAGTAACATTATGCGAAGGTTGGAATCAGTTATGAACCACATCTAAATTGACAGGGACTTTTGAGCGCGTACAGACCGCAATCTGACACAGTTCCTCGGTCCCACTTTTTAGCCACTCTAGTACAAACAGATGCCGCATCTGTATGACAGTGACGTGCAACAACAAGTCCTAGCCACTTGTTTGTTTGTTGTTAGTTAGCAATGGTGAGCAGTGAGTTTAGAGACGAGTTCCCGTCGTGGTGGATTGAGATGGCACCGGCTATTCAGGTTTGTTTGTGTTGCATGAGATGTAAAGATGCTTGCAAGGTATTTTGATTGTAAAAGTTGTGTTACTTTTTAATTTGTGAATGGATAAATACAAACATGATCCGCATGTGAGTATATATTTGACGTTCACCAGATCACTTATGTTCAGAAGCTGTCCTATTTTTTTTTTTCTGTAACAGTACAGGCGAATACTCAGAATGAGCAGCAAAGGTCTACTGAACCACAAACGAAAGTTCTTTAATATGCATCCAATCTCATTACGCACACTGGCAATTGCGATTTTATATAGAGAACCAAAATTGAAATGGTATCAGTGGTTATAAGTACTGGATATTGCTCATGTATTAGCCTGAATGACATTTGGGCCAATTGTAAAAATGACGCTCGAACGTAGGTACCACGTCATTATTTCAGGTGATCTCAATCTAAGCTGTAAAACACAGGGGCTTCTCAGACGTGCTGCGTGAAATTCATATAACCAATAGGCAAAACAATGTTGCTGACGTATATTGCAGAATTTATGTGAGGTACATAACATGGGGAATTACGATACCCATGTTCCTTATGTGTATTGGCTCACCATTTCCTCGTTTTTATATCGAAAGAAGACAGATGAAGTCGATTAAATTGTTTACATTCGACTACTGGTCTTTATCAATCGATGTTATACGTCTGAGATATAATGCAAACTGTGTTTGATAAAGAGTAGTTGTCGAATATACACGGTGGAATCCGATGATCTTTCCATTTTCTATTCGAAAACAAGGAAACAGTAGTCCCGTGTTCATCAAGATTTAGCCATTGAAAGAGGATAAAGTGATATGTCATTGGTCACTGTCATGGACCGCACAAAAACGCGACATTATTGCTTTCCCCGCCATCGTTTCATCACAATAGCTCGACTGGCAAATGGGGGAAAGACCAAGATGGAGGTCGATTGCACTGCACTGGTAAGGAGCTTACGGAATGCAATAATGGTAAGGCTAATGCCGCATGTGTTGATAACAAATGGAACCATATGACGTACAGTCGGTCTATTATGTATCTTCCCTTTTTTAGCTTCTAAAACTCTTCTAATTTCACTTCTGTGTACATACATGAAGGACTTGTTTAAGGAAACATGTTGGTACCGGACCTAGGTAGGTACCACATGTTCCCTTGTATCAGTCCTTCACGTTTACAGAAGTGAAACTAGATGAGTTCTAGATACTACAAAAGGGAAGATACATAATAGACCGACTGTACATCTATAACACAGCTCTTTAGCTGACATACATACATGGCTCCTTAGCTGGTATGCGTTGGGAGATGAAAAACCCATGCCAGGTTTATAAAGCAGCAATTTTAATCATACTTGCGTTTCAATTTACCTATTGCTCGTCTCCGTTTAAGCGACGTGCGATACATTTGCATTTTACTTCACTTGATAGCTTAAGAATAACGATAAATTTGCCGACCACGACGTATGTTTACAGCAGGCAGAATGATGGACAGACATTTGCAAGTCAGGCAGATGGGTATCACTATGCTTCATCACAGTTGTGCGAAAAACGACCAGTTACCAAGCAGCAGCAGCAGACCAAGCAGTTGGATGTGTAAACGATCAATTACACTAATAATAATGTACCTTTATATTGTATATACCTACACAGCCTTTGCTCATTCATTTTCTTAGGCTTTTTATATTGTCAAAATATTTAATATAATGCCCCAGAACAAAAGGCTAGCTCGATGAAGATCTAATCAAAATTACAATACAAAATTCAATAGCGAAACAAATGTTCTTTTCAAATCGTTGAAGTAAAAGCATGCCAATACCGTTTTCAAGCACTACTGATTTTTTTACTTTGTCATGGTACCTTTAGGTCTCTAGATACATACATACATTCCTGTGCGTCTCTGCTTAGCAATCATATTGTATTTCAACGTCAAAGTGAGCGTTTGCAGTCTGGTTTCTTGTAAGGATTTAATGCAAGCAGGGCCTCGACTAAAGAAATTTCCACTGGGGGGGGAATTCGAAAAATCTGCTTAAACATAAAGTTGCACCCATATACCTGTTGCAGCTGATGCATATATATTTTAATTGTGGTAATGACTATAATATCATAGAAGTTACAAAATTTAGAGAAACCATTACATTCTGTCTATACAGATGACACACGCACATTTTTTATCGTCGCTGAGCCAAGGGAATGTGCGCGGGCCACGGACAGGACAAAGCCTACGTAATGCAATCATCCTGCATTACATCGGATATGGACCATGGACCTCATGAGATGATGGTCGTCAGGTACAGAACAAGAAAACACGAACAGGCTTCAGGTTACTTTGCCATTAATATTACTCGAACAATCATCATTTATCTTCATTTTTATACTGTGTGTCATATGATTTAGTCGGTCCGTTGGTCTATATCTATGTCACGGATGTCGATTGTAGTCTCAACCATGAGGCAATCTGGCTTCTATGTAATTTTTTTTTGTATGTGGATGAATTCAGGCCTCAACATATTGTTTCATTAAGTTAAAAGATGGGACCTGAACCACATTCTGTCTGGTTGAATACGGGTTGGATCGAATCAAAATATAATCGTACCTACAATATTTGTTAACACGCACACGGCCAGGGGGATTGATTTTCCCATCCTGTTTTCATACAAAGCGGGAATACGGCGGCATGCAGCGCCGCCAAATCTGCACAGCTGTTTGGGCATCAATTACCCACTTAATTGATGCCCAAACAGCACTGCCTCTTCCGGATGATATCGCAAAAACAGGCTTAAACAAGGCCTAAGAACCACTTATGATTTTTAATTGCCATTAAACTCTAATTTCAAAAAGCGCAAATAACAAAAACAATCATTAATTCATTACTTATAAGATCAAAAGCTGTTAACGATCATACACACGCACTACTACGTACATGAAAGCCGTATTGCTCAAGTTTAACTGATCAACAGAGAAGGGATATCAACTGACCAACCGTACACAGCTGACGCTATTTGCAATTGGAATGAGACGCCGAGGCGCTACATTGTGTTCCTGTTAACTAATCTACGCATCGCCGGCTTGGAGTCGTTGGCCATGGAAACGTGAACAGACTCTTTATCCATTGGTAATCTCCAGGATCGGAGGACCAATTCATGAGCAAAAACTGGTCGGCAAAAACTTGAGTTAGCTGGAAATCAAAAAATCCCTTCGAAGAGAGTTAAAAAAAAACTTTCTTGCAAGTGGAACTTTTTCCTTCCTTCACCGTAACAAATCTTTTCAGATAAGGCATAATAAGACATTAAATGTTTCTGAACATTACAATATTGGGTAGAATGCTTAATAAAAAATCTCTATTTCATAGTTGGCACAATGGCTGCAATTATAGTATTTTGGGGTACGTAGTGGTGGCGCACCGTCAACAGCTATTGGGCTGGAAGAAAACTGAACTTGAAGGCGATATTTGGGTGACTGGCGCGATTAAATTAAAAAACGGACTTCATGGTGCTTATCAAATTCGGCTGTTCTTTTACATATCAAATTTTTATTTGAGTGGACAGTGTCCCTTTAAACTATTTTTGTTTTAGTGCATTTCATCTCAGGTCAGGACACCTGGCCAGGTCACGTGACTCCACCTTAAAAAATGCGGTCATACCACAGCCACAGTTTTTAGCCGATCGGTTTCTAACTTCCAGGATTTCATAAAACCATAGGTATCTAAATTTAATGTATCTCGATTTTGTTTATCGGTGACCTATGGTCAGGTCAATTTTGTAACCTCTCCTTTATTAGTGAATAGGAAAATATGCATTGTCTCCATTTCAGAGAATATGCATTCGATCAAGCCAATTATGTCCGAATCTTGTTATTTTAGCTCATTCTTGATCACCCAAAAGCATTTTTCAGTGACCTCTACCAGGACATCTGAGGTCATCTGAGGTCATCAACATTTTTTTGCTAATAACTATTGATGAAATAAAGATAGAGACGTGCAAATAAAGATATAGACGATAAAAGCACTAGCGTATTTTATCATCGAGTTGCGTTACCTCATATGCAGCTGGGTCAACATATGACCTTGACCTGAGGTAATTTGTTTAATGATCTCACCAGGTATTCATTGATGTTTGTAAAAACGCCTTAATGAGAAAAATACGATGGTGTTAAATTATTGCTCCATCTTTTTTTTAGAATAGTTATTCCCGAAGCAAAGGTTTTGCCAACAATAGCCTGTTTAAAGTTTTATGGCCTCTGAAGCCTACACTATTGACCTGAGCTGAGATTTGAGAACACGTTGGCATTGTATTGTTAAAGAGCATTCCACTTCTTTTGTTTGCTCCTAGTTATCAGAGTTTTCGTGATATATTGGGGTTTCTGGAGCAAAGTTCTTAAACTGGAAAATCTGACCTTAGACAACCTCTGGTAACCTAAATATTGACCTGACATAAAATTGACTCAATATATTCGATAGACAGCAATTTAACATCGTAATTTTGCTTGTCGCTACATTGCGTAGTTCTCGAGATCTTATGGGGTGGGGGCTGAAATCACCCCCGGTCGTTCGCGTTCGGTTAGCACGGCCGTGCGCGTGCTAGCAACCCGAAAAATGCAAAGTGTTTTAGGTGTTTTGATTATTTCTGCAATTTTCATCTCACCGTCCTAACCTCTTCTTAAGAGACATTTGTGTAAAAACAATAAGTATTCCATGGCAATAGTAAGTCGGTCTTTTAATGATATTGTAGCCTGCGAATATTTCAGTTCCAGAGCTTGAGATCGAAGCCACAACAAAATAGCTATGCCAAGACCGAGCTTCGCATCAGATTTTGTTTATGCTGCGCCAGTAGGTACATACATACATACGTCGCAACCGCCAGCTTTCAAATTGTTGCCACGTAAAACAGTCGTCAAGAAGTAAGGCTTTAGTGCCCTTTTAAGTTAAAAGTATGTTCCGGTGATCCTTATGTCTAATTCATAGACAGAACATTCACATTTTGTATTGTATTTTATTCATATCATCATGCCATATATTTTCGGAACACATCCATAAAATGGGTTTTAAGTTTTCCACGCCAAATAACAGATATAATAAACATTCCCACTGGGAGTCCAAATTTGATCACTGGGGGTCAACTAGCGATCACTGCAAGGGAGTTTGGCTCCCCAGTTAACATGGTAGCCGAGGCCCTGAATGCAATACATATCTAACTCCACAACACACCTGTCTGTATAATTAACATTGATATGAAATTGAAGTAATTGTGTGCAAAGATCGTGGGATCGTGGTGATAATCCATTAATATTTTTACGTCAACCACTCTCAATATGCCGAGCGACGTCGTCAAACAAAAGAGTGATTTATTTGATGGTAAGTTGTGTGATAGGTTTACTATCCAAATGAGTAATGCTCAATACTTTGACACATGTCCGCGGGGCCAGCACCCATTTGGAAGCACATTCATTTATCACGCCATTTCGCGGCTCATTGAGATGCAGCTCTTTTGCAGCAGACTCGCCATATGAAGCACTGCACCTGCGCAGAGTATGATATCAGTCCTGCGAGTCAGCGGTTATGAAGTCACCAGCGCCGCAGCCGTTCGCAGACGTTCTCACCGGCGTACTGACACAAGTGACGTCACAAGTTGATGACGTCACTCGGAGAGCTGTGGTTTTGCGGCAGTGACGTGGAACTTGGCAGACCGCACGCACCAATGATCGAGGATGACGTTGTGGCGGCGACAGTTTTATTTCTGGGAATTAGTTGGTTCGTCTGAAGCGTCAGGTATCGCCGGTTGACAACTGTGTTGACAATATTTGGGTGTATCCTGGTCAGACGCAAAGTCGAGCGCCATGAAGGGAGTGTCTCTTTAAGGTGGTGTATGGTTAGGTTAAAATAAACTGAATTTAACCCTCGCCCTACGGGAGGGGCCTGACAGGCCTCAATAGTTTTTTCTTAAATCACATTTTACACATGTTGCACATATTTCTGAAATTTTCAGTAACTGAGTGTACAACAATTATGCGCACTCTGCCAAAATTTTGTTGAAATTGGTTGCATAGTTTTGGAGATAATGACGTTTTAATGACGTCATGTTCGTAAAAACACGATAAATGTTTGAGAAATCATAGAAAATAGAGTTTTGCTGCAAAATGCAAACTAATAACAGACAAGACGTAAACTAACATTTTCTTTCATATGACAATTTTTTTTTGACCCCCAAAAGTAAAAAGCATTTTTTTAAATCCCCACAAAATCAAAATTTAAAGATATTTTTAAAACTGGAATATATGTGAGAGAACTTATGAAAATGAATACCCCAAAAAAATTGCAAAGCAATATTTATATTTTTGACTGAGTGATGGCTTCCTAAGTGTAAGAAACTTATGACGTCATTTTTTCATTCACTTTTTTGACTTTTTGACCAGATACGAACAAATAAGTACCTTTTCTGTAATCAGGAGC
This sequence comes from Semibalanus balanoides, assembly GCA_014673585.1. Classification (NCBI taxonomy): domain Eukaryota; kingdom Metazoa; phylum Arthropoda; class Thecostraca; order Balanomorpha; family Balanidae; genus Semibalanus; species Semibalanus balanoides. Next base: position 10,747 of record VOPJ01000422.1, read on the forward strand.
CAAAACTGGTCCAGAAACATGCCTTTTATTTGCATTTATCATATTCTAATTTTGAGGTTTTCTGATCGCTATCCTGGACGTGATCGAGTCGGTTGCTAATTGCTAATCGCCTAGTATATTCATCGATGGTGAGATTTCCGTGACCTAAGGGTCAATAACAACCCCAGACATATAAATCGAATATTTTGGGCAGATAGCTAATTTCAGAAGGACCAACAACTTGACGCAACCAAATCATTTTTATTTCGTAACTTTATTACTTACGACGCCTGAGCAGCATTCTATTTTTGCGATGTGGTCGATTTGGGTCATTAATTGACCTGGAAGGTCCCGTTGACCTGAAACCAAAAATGATATCCCCATCGGATTCCTCACATGGTCAGGCAAACATGCTGTTTTTTTACCGCGTTTGCTCTATGTTGCTTGTTTGGAAGTTAGCAGGGGCTGTCAGGCCCTCCCCCCGTAGGGCGAAGGTGAAAATGCTCCCGTTGGGCAAGGTTTAGCTGCCGCCATGTAGAAGCATGCAATGCAAGGTTTAGCTGCCGCCATGCAATGCAAGGTTTAGCTGCCGCCATGCAATGCATGCTGGAATGGTTAACAGACATTTCTTTTGTAATGCGACATTTTCAGACTCAACGACGCAGCAGATTTATCATTGGACATCTTGAATGGCATGTCCTTAAGTCTGGCGTAAAGCTATGTTTAAAGGAAAATATTAACCTTTTCCCACTCAAATGAAGTTATTACTTGAAATCGACAGACGAGAACAAAATATATTTTAAACTCATCACATTTTGCTAAAAAACTTTCTTACCGAAATTTATTATAAGTTCAAGTTAACGAGCGTTACACACTTTTAACGACCAGTACTTGCAAGTACTTTTTGTCCTCATCAAACTGCTGGCTTTTTCAGCATTGCTTCTTTACGCAATGAAGTGAAAAATATATGTTGCGTTCTGCTTGTTGTGATTATATGCCCGCCGATCCTCTACAATTAATAGCCATTGAATGAAAGCATAACCGAATTAGCAGTTCACTAATGCGCTTTTACGACGCTTTTACGTTTTTATGCGCTTTTATGACTTGTTTTTGCGACCCTCAATTTGTGAAAATTGCTTCATTTATTTTCAACATTAGGAGTTTTGCATAATTTTGTCTCTGGCTGTACACAACAATATGCCTTATACATAGATAACAGTAGACCACTACTGTTACCGTTACCGTCTACTGTTATCTATGCCTTATATAATCATGAAAAAGAATCTTTTTCCCAAAAAGTTAGCAAACAAAACAATGCAAAAGATAGTTACATCAGAAGCTCATCGATGCGCTTGGACGGGGACCTTTTAAAGGCTGCCCCACACTGAGCCTCGCATGCGGGTGTGAGTCTGCGGGGTGGCAGATATTGTACTCACTTTGAAGTAGTTGGGTCGGGGTGGTGGGTGTCTTGCATGTCGAAAGGTTGTAGATGGTGGGACTGGCCAGATGGTAATATGTGTCATATTGTCAATTTCATTTATTTTTATTTTCCATAAGCGCTCGTGTAATGAAAACACGCAACCTCGCATGCAGGTTGCGTGGTTTTCATACCGCGAGCGTGTTATATAAAATAGAGAATTTATTGACAATATTGAACACATATTACCATCTAGGTGCCAGTCTTTCAACCTTTCTGACACGCAAGACACCCCCACCCCGACCCAACTACCTCAAAGTGAGTACAATATCTGCCACCCCGCAGACTCGCACCTGCATGCGAGGCTCAGTGTGGGGCAGCCTTAAGTGTCGGTGATAAATTTCGATGACCAATAATGGACGTTTTCATGCTTCTTGGCGCACATATTTCATTTCTGGTCCTATTATTTGTTTGCATATAAGAAATAGGGAAAGACTACGCTGTCAGTGTCCTTCATGAAGCACACTAGGTACCTGTTTTTTTCACCAATTTTACAACTTTGATTTTGCGAATAATTGTATTTAATTCTTCAACTTAGATAACATCATTGTTTTACCACAATGAAAGCCTCAGGAAATGTTGCTAACAGAATAAAAGGTTGACATTTTCCTTTAAATTAACTAAAATTGTCTGACACCATAGAATCGGCTACTGGAGTTACGACATCTGTTGGTAGAGTGATCAGTAGATACCTTTGCAAGTACAACTTTCTCCGTCTTCCAGCTGAAGTGACCCTGATTTACCGGAACATCTTTGTCCTCCATTCTCCGTGACAGATAATGGCACAATCTAGTGGTACTCCGTTGACTACCGCGAGTCCTGCGGCTATCACAACTGGATCATTTCGCCGTGTGGCGAGACGCCCGCTGCAGACATGCTCCGCTTGATAGGATCGCTGGCTTCGCTGCTGTCATTCAGACATGTTTCTCCGTATCAAAGCCATTATCGCGCCACAGTAGTCCTGTCGTCGCACCGTTGATAGCGCCGGACAATTCTAAATGCACATTTTTACATTTTTAGGTCAAGATATAGGTGACCGTGACGCATGGCGGCTTACCAGAGTGGATTTATCGAATTCAGTGCTGATATACCGTAAAGGTTTGGACAATTTTTGGCTGTATGAATCATTAACACATTGGCACATATCATTTGGCACTATCACGGAATGGGAGTGGATTTGTGCTAGCGTGGTATACAAGCACTATCAGATTGGTAGCTCATCCAAAATCCGCAACGGAAGCCAGACATGCTGTTATTTTAAGCGCTTCTTCAAGGTTACTTTCCATTTCATGCCAGTGTACTCATGGGTGGAGAATGTAGTATGGCAGGTGCGACCAATGCAACACCAACTGTTGGTGTAACAGAGCCACAACAACATTTAATTTGTTGTAATGCAAATGTATGGGATGCTGGAGCATCTTGTCAGCCTGGGGAAAATAGCAAAAATAGCAGTAGAATACCCTATGGCCACTCCAACTTTGAAAGCCATTCTCTACTGATGGATGCACTTGTATAATGGTGGAGGCATTGGTGACCACTAGTCGCAATAACACAACGCTAAAATACTGGTCTTGACTTGGCGACGGCGCTCGTCGGCTGGCCCGTGATTTTAGAATACACAATGACTTACTTACTTACTCGCATGCCTATACCTCTCCACTGGTCCCCTGTTGGTACACACTACACAGGGTCATCCGGAACATCGACATCAACCTCCGCAGCTTGAGTTTGTTTTTTCCCGGGCATTGTCTGTGTCCGATGTCCCATTAGTCTATGAATGTGCTACTATTTTAGCATTTGCTTTTGTCCAATTATCGTAAAACATGCTTTTGTTTTATCTTCTCATGCTTTGCTGACGTGAAATGAGTTGAGCAATGTATGCTAAGAAACTGTACACTGTTTTACTACTTCTTTACTTGCGCTTTGTTTGAGAGCGGAGTGAAATTTGTTTCGAGTCACTTCGATCGCATATGTGGACCCATCGGGCCATTGTGCCCCTTCGAGGCTCAACGGGGCATGACCCCTGCCCCCTCTAGATCCGCTACTGTGGGTAGTGCAGTGCTATACCTTTGTTTTCGTTACAGGAGCTACTGTCACCCTATGTGTGAAGTGAGACATACAGGACAAAAAAGGTAAATTCTTCTCCATGAGCTAGGCCTTCTCTGAGGATGGATAGACATGAGATGTTAATGCCGATCTACCAATTTAGTGTGCTAGATGCGAAATGGATCCCAATGGCTAAATTAATTCCTCTTGTCTGCAAGTAGCAGGCAAAATCCGGAACATGTTGTATTTTTATGTAACGTTTTGTCTCGAATGTTCTAGCTTGTTTTGAAACAGACGCAATAAGATTCGATTAATTTAAGTTCATGGAAGCTGTTTAATGTTTATGTTACAGGGGCAGTATTATTATTACAGGGGCTGTGTATAGTAGATGTTTATGCTAAATTGTCGGCGTTTTTAATTGTGCAACCGCAAACAATACGTAAGTTCTCTAAAATTGTTAAATATCTAAAATTGTTCGTTTACGCTTATAACAAATCGATTGCCATGGTGTGTACTTGTTTGGTGAGTAAGAAGTAAGAACTATACCTATGTTGACCTGTGATAATTTGTTCGCACTGCGATTATAAATTCATGCGTAATATTTCAGAAAACCAGTTGAATACATAAGCAGACGAGGAACTGCGTCTTGGGACTGCGTATTGGAGAGCGCCGGCAACATGAGATCTGAGAGTTCTTTGAGTTGCGCTGAGCTGGCACTCCCCCCCCGAAAAACGACCAAAATCAACCAAAAATTGACTCATTTCCTGAATTTAAAGAAATTTCTTACATATTTCAACAAAAAATCGTACAAAATTCCTAACACTTTTAATGTTAATGCGTTTTGCATATCTTTATATTTATGCTAACCTAACACAAGCACATCTGACGATATGTTATGTAAGTGGCTGGTTATGTTTAATTGTTAATCTCGTTCGTTCATTAACCAGCATGATTGCACTCTGTGCCTCCCCGGCGCGTCGAGTTGGACTCGCCGGTCGGCGGCGACGCGACCCATCTGTGCCCCGGCTAGGGTCACGTGAGCCGAGTGGACTTGGGGGAGGAGCGCCGTGACACCGGTCAGTGCTGCAGGGAGCTGTGCATTATGTTAATCGTTGTGTGAGTTACGTGTTATAATTACACATCCAGACGTAATTATTTCTTGCGACTAGGAAAGTAACTAGTAAGGCTAGGTCAGCAAGATGGAGCATTCAGAGCACCGCCGGAGTGTTCTGGTGCACCGGGACAGCCGAGCACGACGTTGGAGGCGTGGCTTCAAGGACTTTCGAGTGCTACGCTGTACCCTCGGCTGGGACGACTGGTCTGAGCTGAGACGTCGGGCCCTGCTGCCTGCCTGCATCGGCCAGGAGCAAGTACGTCTGTACACCGCGTCTTTGCAACTCCAGCTTGGTGCAAGTAAGGTTGAGGTTTCTGACGTTGAGGCTGTAAAAGCCAAACTTCGTTGAGCTGTTTCTACAACCAGTGTAGTTTCCATTCAGAGAGAATGTTGTTCCGTCTTGATCAGAAGCCAGGTCAGAGTGATCAAGGTACTTGACTGAGCTCAGAGATAAGGCACAGCGTTGTAATTTTGGTACTCTGTTGGAGGACATGATATGTGAGCGATTCATTGAGGGGTGTGCGTCACCCGCGCTCAGGAACAAGCTGTGCATGGAGGATAAGCTGACCATGAAACGTTTGTTAGAAGTTTCCAGTACGCTCCAGGCATCTCTACAGCGGCAGCAGCTGGTGGGCGGAGCTACTGGAGGGCAAGCGGCTGCCAGCGCCGCGAGGGGACACAGCCTACGCCTACCATGCAGCTGAAGTTGCCTTCACCCAGCGGAAGCCGAAGGGGTAGAGCCAGAGACATCGTGACATACCTGGTTTTGCTTGCGGAAGTTGGGACACTGGCGCGAATGATTCTCGTGTCCGGCTCGTGGGAAAAAGTGTCACAAATGTCACAAAGAGGGCCATGTGATGAAGTGTTGTCGTAGCAAGGACTCAAGCACTGCTGTGAGGCCACGTAACAGGGAGGTCAGAGCTGTACAGATTCTTTCAGTGGAACAG
>VOPJ01000423.1:0-35001 GCA_014673585.1 Semibalanus balanoides
CCGCGCTGGCCGGCGGCTGCGGGGTGCCGGCGCCGCGGCCCGAGCCCGACGAGCTGTGTCGGCTCTTGATGAGCGACGGCGGCGGCGCGATGGCCATCGGCACCCCGCCGGAGCCGCTGCCGCCCGAGCTGGTGGTGCGGCCGCGCCGCGACAGCAGCGGAGACGGCATGAATGAGTCGCCGAACGGGTCAGATGAGCCGCCGCCGGCGGCAGCGACGGGGGATGGAGCGGCGGCCGTCATTGAGGCTGCCCGGACCGGCGCTGGAGAGCCGCGGGCGGCGGCGGCTGAGGCGGGGGCGGGAGCGGCCACCTCCATCGGCGGAGACATCCGGTCCATCTGCAGGCACGGCAATCAGTGGCGTGAGGATGCGACGTGGCAAGACGGGGCGAAACGAGACATGTGACGGAACAGAACGGCGACGTAGAACGGCGGGACACGCAACGTAAACAAAACAGGGCCAGTAGGAGGCACACACTTGCTGCCGACACTAGAACTACCAGCAGCAGAAGTAAATGAGCAACATCCGCCAAAAAATAAAACTCCTTCGCCCTGTCCCCCGTCCTGCCCATACCTGGCTGATGCCCTGCTCGATGTTCTCGATCTCCAGCTGCAGGTCCAGCAGGTCCACACTGTGCCCCGAGTGCACCGACAGGCCGGACACGGAGTCGGAGAGCGCCGACTTGCCCAGCGCCCACGTCGGGCCCGTCACGTGGCTGGTGGACTTGCCCGTCGAGCTCTGGAACGGAGCGCACGCGTGTTACGGCGCGCTGGGAGACTGACTGCGGCCCGCTCCGGTGTCAGAGGACTGGAGACGGCGTGAGCCGGCCAGCGGAGCACGGAGCGGGAAAAACGTGCCGGGTGTCGGCCGGCGGGCACGCCGGACAGCCGGTAGCGGCCAGTCGTGAGCCACTGCTCTGGCTGGGCGGAAGTGAGGTGATTCAGAGAGCCGATACGCCCAGCCTCTGACTCAGACAGTAGAGCCGCAGCCGGCGGAAACTCGTCGTCCCGGGACTGAGTCACACGGTGCACCTGTGACCACCAGGAGATCGACAGGATAGTCCGTCTGGTGCCGAGTCGGGCTGATTAGATAGCGCGTGTGATATACCGACCGGGGAGTACGGTAGCACGGGACACGCTGCCGGACGGGGGCAGAGCAAAGGCGCGATACCTCACAACCGCGGCAGAGGAGACGTCCCCGACCCTGAATATACAGCTGATAACAATAACAGACGCCCACGGACCCAAGCTAAACGGCCGGTGACAACAGACAACACTGGGCTCAGCAGCAGACAGAGGCACCAGTGACAACACCATGACCAGGTGCGCGGACAGAATGTCTTACCCGGGCGGAGGTGGCGCCTGACTTGCGATAACACCAGGTACGCGGACAGGATGTCTTACCCGGGCGGAGGTGGCGCCTGACTTGCGCAGCTGGTCCTACGTAGGCAGGATGTCTTACCCGGGCGGAGGTGGCGCCTGACTTGCGCAGCTGGTCCTCGGCGATGCGCTGCTTCTTCTTCTCCATCTCCTGCTTCTTCAGCTCGAACACGACTTGGAAGAGGTCACGCATCGCCATCACCACCTATAATTCAAGAGGACAGAGTTGGCACAATGCCGATGTCTGGGACTTAGGTTGGGCCACAGGATTTTCCTAATTTTTTACAGTGAACTGCGAATAAGGTTAATGCTGGAAATGACCCTCTGTTTTGACGGCCAAAGTTCCTTGCTCATGAGCCGTGCGTGTCCAGGGGGCATTCGTCATGCGTCTGACCATGGGGGAGGCAGAAAATTCCGTGGCATAATTTGTCCCTCCTTATCACTCTTAGCCAATCGCCCACTACTGCCATAACTCCCACTACTGGCGTATGAAATGCTGAAGATTGCACCCCTCAGTCTTTTTTTAATTTCTTCAAAGTTTCTCACATCCGCGGCAGATAGGCCACAGTTGACTAAGCACCTGCTCGAGAGACTAATTATAAGAGGTGCCGGTTTGGACTTATCTCTCGACACCGGAACAAGGCCGCCTGCCCTGTTAAGCGGTCAGATCAGCGCACGCGACCATGAGGCGCTCCTTATCATTTACTCGCTATCTGAGACGGCCCAACACAGAGCCCTACTATCTGGACTATCGTCCGCCGGAATGTAATAGCCCGCAAACCATCCCGTGTAAACGAGCAAAAATCAAACTGATAAGCCTTATCTAATGTTTACGGCTGTTCACAAACCGCACCAGGCACCACGGAGACGGAACCAGATCACTCACTCGGCAGGGGCCGCCGGATCGCCGCCATAACACAGCAGCTCGTCACCAGAGCTGAGAGAAACTGACTGACATTGGCTGCACGATCACGAAAACTCATCAATCCATGCTGTGGAAACTGAGTGCAAGTCCCTAAAGGTAAAGGTCCCAACTAAAGGTCTTCTAACATGTTGCCCTTGGGAAGCCCTAGCAAAAAACACATTTTGGACATAGCAAAAAACACGTATCTGCAGGCGGAAGACGCTCACCTGGCCGGCGTCCTTCTCCGTTTTGACGCCGAAGAACTGGTGTCCGGTGTCGGGGGAGCCGAACACATAGCCGAACGCCCGCTTGTCGGTCATATCCTGCGCGATGAACGAGATCTTGTGCACCGGGTGGTGGTGCAGACAGTCCTGTGAACGGCAGGGGAATAGTTATGTATCATTGCTTTATCTGGTGAATTATTAATGTCGCCCACTAGGCGCAAACATTCGCGCCGTCAATGCTGACTGGGGTGATCGTTTCCCTAATTTGTCTGCAGTGGACCGCAGCAGACGTCAGCAGCCGGCCAGCCATACACAAACACGTTCAGCCTGGCCGGCCTGGCGCCGCTGCGATCTCTAATGAGGCCGGCAATCAGTGCCGCACAGACAGGACAGACGGGAGAGGCCGCACACACCGCACCAGACCCCCAGCACACATCACTGACTGACCAGACACGGCCTGGTCTGATCGACACGGTCACACCGCGCCACGCCTTGCACGCCATACGCCTCACGCCATACGCCTCACGCCATACGCCTCACGTCGGTACGCCTCACGCCATACGCCTCACGCCAGCACGCTCCTATTTTGTTAACAGCAATCACTGTTTGAACTTTGAAGGCAACGTCACCTTTACGATAGTAAATATAGTAAATAAACTATTTTGTTATTTTAACAAATTCGCTGATAATTATATGTCTATGAACCTTTTTAAAAGTCAGCTGAGTATCCAGGCAATCAATCAAAACCGATGTGATATTTCACCGACCGCAAATGTCAATTTGAATACCAACTATCTCGCATGTGACTAGAACTGCACGCTCATTACACAAGCCTCTGGAGCAGAATATTCACAACGTTCAGTGACAGCTTTCAAACTTGTGAGGACAGGAGATTGGACGTGTTCAGACGTCGAGTGCCATACTTGAAAGTTGGACAGCCGGAGATTTGATGATGAAAGGCTATAAAAGAGGAAATCGCTCAGGAGTTGAATATCCTGCAAGGAAAGTTGCTCATGCAATTCGCTTAAGTTATAGACCGTCTTGGGCTAAAAGTTGGCAGCTGGGAAATTCAGAGTACGCCTTCTTTAGTTCAAACGCCACGGGACTGACGGCTGGCTTGCCAACATACACCAGTCCCCCGCGGCCGGCACAGTCGGCAGCGGACGGGAGCAAACGCGGGCACCGGTCTTAACTGGCTGAGTGAGGCTGAGGCCAGTCACTGTCAGACTTGATCAGTCCAGAGACCACGCCTGATCGGCGGGGAAGGCTGGGATGGTGTTCACCGGTTCAGAGACTCCGTCTCACGGACAGAGACTCACGTCACAGCCGGGGGATCACCAATGGACAGGGAGTCACCAGTGGACAAGGGGTCACCAGTAGACAGGGGATCACCAGTGGACAGGGGGATCATCAGCGGGAAAAGGGATCACCAGTGGACAAGGAGATCACGAGTGGACAGGGGGTTACCAGTGGACAAGGGGATCATCAGTAGACAGGGGGTGAACAAGGGGATCACCCATGGACCAGTGGACAGGGGATCACCAGTGGATAGGGGATCACCATTGGACGGGGGATCACCATTGGACGGGGGATCACCAGTGGACGGGGGGATCACCAACCAAAGGACAGGGAGCGGCCAAACAGTGGCGATAGAGCTCCAGTAACGATGGTCCCAAGGCAGCGTGACGGAGCAGCTTGCCCCAGGCAGTCTAGCGAAGGTTCCAGTGTAGCGCGCTCATCAGTATACATCATTATAATCTTCTCGCTATGCGGTGCTACCCTTGCTTGCCAGCATCATCAAAAGGCGACTAACAGGTCTGCAAGACTCGCTCAGTTCAGTGTGTTGGTGTGGGAGGGGGGCATGAGGAGGTCTTTAGGTCTGGTATACAACATTAATTATCCCTTCTCTTTTACTGGTTCTTCTTGCGGCAGGAGCCGCCGTGGCGGTGACAATGAGTCATTGACGTTTCATGGCGAAATTGAGCAGTAAAGCAACGCATCCCCTTCGACTTCCTAGTCAGATTGCGTGCCAAGAAGGCCGACACAGAAAACATCCAGCCCAGCCCGATGACAATCATAAATAAGTTCAGTCACTTCTGGGTCGGCATGTATAAATTTTTCCGCTTCTTTGACATTCGCGTCAAGTCCGACATCAAGTTTGTGAGCAATTGAGACCGGCGTTCGAAACTGCAACTGCGTGAAAGGCCACGAGTTCCATTCCTGGCTCCGGGGCAATCAAAACCCCGAAGCTATAGTCGTCGGCCAACAGTCTGCATGACAGCGGGATACTGGACTTCCTCTCCGGCTTCATCGTACCGTGCTCGTCGCCGGGTCCACTGATGCCTGCGAGTTCTCCTGCGCCTTGGAATGTCCAGTGTCTTAGGTTACGTCTTCAAGGCTGACTGGTTGCCAAAAGCGTGAGAGAAGCTGATGGCGTTCCTCGCGTCTACTGTTATCCTCCGCAACTAATCGCGATCCGCACAGATCTGAGCCCCTTGTTTTTCTCTGTGCTGTCGCTCATCATCACCTTTAAACATCCCGCCGCTCCTCTGCCCCGTACCGCTCGTCCGTCGCACGATCAGGCTACCTCCTCCACAGACCTCGACCACCAGGACCTCCTCCTGGCCACGTACGCCGGACGGCGCAAGACCCGCACACTCTCCCCCTGTGCAGTACCCCCGGAGCGTTCGTCGCGCACGTCGCAGTTCCGTGCAATGCTGACGTTTGTCTGATGACGATCCCTGCTTGTGCTCTGCGGCGGCACGGGATGGCCAATTCTGAGTCCGGCCAGCGCGTCTGACCATTCCTTGTCATCCGCGGCCGCTCGCCCATCCGCCAGCACGCGTCCGAGTCAGTTGCCCTTGAACGTGACGCCTGGCCACGGAAGCGGCGCTGTCGACCGCTCCGGTCTGAAACCCAAGGTACGGCGGTCATTTAGATTGGGTCATGCCAGATTGGGGTCATGCAGATGGTCATTACATATAGGGGGTTGGTGGGGTATTGGAGAGGTCCAGCACAGGTCAGGATGGCCAAAAAAAACAGTGGGTTCAATGCTGCAAGACAGGGTCAGGTCAGTCGAGGTGTCAGGTCAGTCAGACAGACAGTACGATTCAGACATACAGCAGACGGACGGCGCCCCAACACACACCGCTGACTGTACTGTAGCATCACACAGTGGTTGGTCGGTGACCATTGGCGATTAGCCCTGTGGTTTTCCGTATCAACCACGGAGGCAAAGGCTTTCCTGAGAGGGGCGCACGTTTCGTGAACGGCGGGAGCTTCCGTGAACCTCAGTCAAACCGAGACCGGGAAGACAGACCGCCGAACCTGATACACGGGGCCCGGCCAGCAGCGGCGGCGGCGGCGGCGGCGTCAAACGGCCGGGCCGCCACCGCAGGAGACGGATTCGCCTGAACGGACAGGTCACCCGCTACGGAGAACGAGCCAGCAGTGTTTGGCCAAACAAACGGCGGCGGCGTCGACGGTACGCCGTCCTTAACCTCCCCCGACGCTTCTGAGAACACCCGGCCCCCGCCCACACCGTGTTTGTTTAACGAGGGGCCGAGCGGCGGCCGCGGCGGCTCCGGACGTCACCGGTGCGCCGCTGCACGTCACCGGCGCGCCACTGTTCGCCGTCAATGCGGCGCCGCACGTCAGCGGCTGCAGCGGCTGACAGCCGGTGGCCGATGCCGCGTCTCCCGGTGTGACAGCTCGGTACTGAGCAGTCAACAGACTCATCTCATCCCGACCGTCTCCGCTCTGAAGAGCCGGCACACGACCGCGGATAACACGGCCGGAAGAGGCCAGGCCTGCACGGGGGTCGGTCGTCTGGCGGCCGGCGCGCCCCGACCGCAGAGCACGCTACCGACCGTCACGTGATCACAGGAGCAGGGCCGTAGACGCCACATGCAAGCCTGCTGCGAGCAGCTCCAACACGAGGCTCAGCAGAGAGAATCGACATTGCATGTTTAGATACTCTACCTCTCACTTACGAAGCTGGTGTAATATTTTGTTTAGCAGAGCTAGACCATCCCATATCTGCCACTATAGCTTCAGAGTATTAAGATGAATAAGCTGCTAATTTCCCACAATGCCGAACCGAAATTCGGGGGATTCAAAGAAGCAACTCCAACTCCTCCAAATAAACAAGCAGCTGGATCCACACCTTGGCTAAATGGTCGGCTGATTTTCAGACCGTCGTATCTGTGAGGCCAGCGGCCACCTACCGGTCGGCTGTTGGGGCGGCGGCTGCTCCTCGTCCATGGCAGCGACAGCGCGACACCGCGACACTCCCGACGGCGGCGCGACACCCTCCCACACTGCCGGCGCCGCCGCCCCCCGACGCTATATGTATCGCCGCCCGGCGGGCCTATGTAGATTTCGGGGGGCAGCGGTGGGCGGATCCGGGCCAGCCCCGACTCCGGGAGACAGATCCTCCTCGTGCTGCCGGAGCCGGCTGGAGCCGCCCGGATCCTCCCACCCCCACCGCCGGCGCCCGGACCTCCCCGGACCGCAGGCGACCTTGCCACGCGTGTCAGCTGGCCGGCGATAGCCGATCCTGCAGAGCCCCCTGTCCGCCGCCGCGGGCCTCTGGGAGGCCCTGCTGCCGCCAGGGGGCGCGCCGGAACACGGCCGCACGGCGCGGCGGCGCGCCAGGCACGTAATGCATTATGGATGCGCGCCGGCCGGCCGGCCGCGGACGAAACGGCTGCGTTCAGCGGGCAGCAGCGGTGGAGCCGCCCGCTCGTGATCGGGCCGGCCCAGTGACGGCGGTAGCCGGGTGCCGAGGTCACCTGCACCACTGCTGCAGCCGGCCGTACCCACCAGCCGGGGTCCGGCACCAACTCCGTACTCGGCAGGAGGCGGAGATCCGTGCGGCGGCGGCGGCGCCGAGTGTCGCGTGCCGACGCCGGCCGCGCCCCTCAGTGACTTGCTGTTGTGATAACATCCGGCCGGGCGACACATCACGCGCCGCAGGCAAGTGATGAGCGACACCTCTCTCGCGGGCGGCGGCGGCGGGGTGTTGCTGCCAGCGTCAACAGGCGGAGATGTGCCGCACGTAGCGAGGAAGGAGCAGAGGGAGGAGCAGAGGGAGGAGCAGAGGCGGAGAGCGGGGGAGGAGCAGAGGCGGAGAGAGAGAGAGCAGGAGAAGCAGAGGCGGAGAGCGATGGAGGAGCAGAGGCGGAGAGTGGGGGAGGAGCAGAGGCGGAGAGAGGAAGGAGGAGGCAGAGGCGGAGAGCGATGGAGAGCCTAGAGGCGAGAGCGGGGTAGGACCGAGGCGGAGAGGGGAAGAGCAGAGGCGGAAGCGAGGGTATGAAGGCAGAGGCCCGAGATGTTGGGGGAGAGCAGAGGCGGAGAGCGGGGGAGGAGCAGAGGCGGAGAGAGAGGGAGGAGCAGAGGCGGAGAGCGGGGGAGGAGCAGAGGCGGAGAGAGAGGCAGGAGCAGAGGCGGAGAGCGGGACACGGAAGGGGTGTAGGACGGGAGGGAGCAGATCAACAGACCGATACACTGGGGTGGTCTGACGGGCAGATCAATACGGTTGCGGGTCCGCGAGTCCGCGAGGACTGGCAGCTCCCAGGTGGCGGCGGAGACCAACTGCGATAATTATATACCACCCGGAGACCCACTGCGATCATTATATACCACCCGGAGACCAACTGCGATCATTATATACCCCCGGAGGACCACTGCGGATCATTATATACCCCGGGGACCACCTGCGATCTTATTACACCCGGGAGACCGGAGAACCACTGCCGATCATTGATATACGCACCCGGAGACCAACTGCGATCATTATATAGCCACCCGAGACCACTGCGATCATTATATAGCCACCCGGAGACCCACTGCGTCATTATTATACCACCCGGAGACCCACGTGCGATCGAGTTTATTACCCCCCGGAGACCCACTGCGCATCTTTATATGCCACCGGAGATCCCCGCTTGTCGATCGAATTATGTCATTACCACCCGGAGACCCACTGCGATCATTATATACCACCCGGAGACCAACTGCGATCATTATATGCCTTGTCATTATTTACCGAGAAGTGGCACGGACACATCCTGCTACCGAGTGACTTGCTATGCCGCCTCCGCTGCCGCGGGAGAGGAGAGGTGTCCCTCATTACCAGCCTCCGGCGCCGATGTCACCCGGTCAGATACTGAGAGTCCAGCAGCTAAGAAGATACTAGAGAAGACATTCAACCTGTATGTTGTTTGAAAGTTAGGCTTAATCCCACGACAAAGAACACTTATTTTACATTTTTCAAAAGCCCGTGAGAACCAAGGTTCCAGTATCTTTCGATTAACTTTTTGGGTATGATTTGAGTGTAATTTAACCTGGCATTAACCGAGATCTAAGCCGAACGCCATTAACTGATGGGGGGGGGGGCGTTAAACGCCCCCAGGTTATCTTCCGAACTAATGATCGAAGCGAGACGCAACAGGCGGCATTCTTAAGCTTTCAATGAGACGCATCTAAAGCATACTCGAAAGTTGCAAATTGAGGTCACATGTCTGGTCACGGTCAGGTCAAAATAAAGGTATTTGAGCGTATGGGCCATACTTTCCCTCCAAAACCTTCTATTACGAACATCAACACCCAAAGTGCTCTCAAATATATAAACATCCATGGGCTAAGTAATATTGTTGGCAAAGGTCAAGGTCTGACAAGGTCAGGTCACATATGGGTTATTTTACAATATAATTCGGTGGTGACTGGTGAGTCATTTGATGACCTGACTTGGTTGCCACCACCTGACTGTTTTTTTTTCTTTCTTATTTTTTATAAATTTAGTCAGAATGTTTTTGTATGGATGGCTTTCCGATGTCAGGACCCGCGCTAAGCAGAGCTTGTTGCGCTGGTCCTGACCTTACCACCCGATCGCGCAATTCCTGTTGGCCGGCAGGATTTAGAGACGAAAGATTTTACGTGCCCAACATTCCTGGACACGGTCCGCCCCGCTCGCTGACGTCACCTGGCCTTGAGTGCGACCGCTGCCACCGGCCGCAGGCCATCAGAGTCAGGAGCAAATAGCGAGCGCCGCCAGGCTTCTACTACCGGGATAAGTCAGAAGAACAACGCTCTCCCACTGAAATACAGAGACGATGATGCCAATTATTAAGAAAATAGAGTAATCAACCTCGAGTTTCTTCTGTCTCTTCATGCATTTTTACACAGAAGACGTAAAATTGATGTAGCAGAAGGTGCCCAGAGTTCAATGTCGATATCACAATTGGTTATTTAGGTATTTCGGAAGTTCGTCTGGGGGCATTAAACGCCCCCCCCCCCAGTCAAAGGTGTGTAAGTATTAAAGATGCTAGGATTTCATGGCAAATAATTGTCAATCTTTCTAAGTTTCTACCCTATCACTGCCCTGGTGATCCCAATGGATGCCCTCCGGGGCCGATTCAGAAGGCTTCATGGCAGTCCAAGCCATACGATGCCAGTGACCTTCTATCACCAAAAATTGGTGTTCTGACCCGGGTGTGCGGACTCGGGAGGGCACAAAGGCACGGCCCAAACCGACAATGGCCAAAACATTGCCGGCGGAGGTACCCGACCGAGCCCCGTATCCGAGGAGCACACCGTAGCTCACTGCTGGCGCCCCCGCACGTTCACACATGCATCCAGCACAGCTCACCAGGACGTCCCAGCATCGTCCCCACAGGACGTCCCAGCACGTCCCCAGGACGCCCAGCACGTCCAGCAGACCGTCCAGCACGTCGTCCCCACAGGACGCCCGCAGCTAACGGTCCCCAGGACGTCCCAGCACGTCCCCACAGGACGTCCGCACGTCCCCACAGGACGCCCCCAGCTACGTCCTCGGAGACCGTCCCCATGCACGTCCCACAGGCGTTTCCCAGCACGTCCCACTAGGCGCCCCAGCAACGTCCCCCCCAGACGTCCCAGCACGTCCCTCCAGGCGTCCCAGCCACGTCCATACAGGACGCCCCAGCACGTCACAGGACGACCCAGCACGCCCACTCAGGACGTCCAGCCCGCCCACTCACGGACGGCCCAGCACGTCCATAACAGGACGCCCCGCACGTCCATCAGGACGTCCCAGCACGTCCTCACAGGACGCCCCAGCACGCCCACTCAGGACGCCCCAGCACGTCCCCACAGGACGTCCCAGCACGCCCCCACAGGACGTCCCAGCACGTCCCCACAGGACGTCCCAGCACGTCCCCACAGGACGTCCCAGCACGTCCCCCCAGGACGTCCCAGCACGTCTCCAGGCCCTGTGAC
The DNA here is from genome assembly GCA_014673585.1 of Semibalanus balanoides. Taxonomy (NCBI): domain Eukaryota; kingdom Metazoa; phylum Arthropoda; class Thecostraca; order Balanomorpha; family Balanidae; genus Semibalanus; species Semibalanus balanoides. The sequence goes on from VOPJ01000423.1 coordinate 10,766, forward strand.
CGTCGGCTGACGGAGCTGACAGCGGCCATCACAGAAGTCTGCCGGATGTCACGGGCGGCTGTCAGTCGGACGGACAGGTGGCGGCCCCGGGCGGCTGCNACCGGGGTCTTATCCGAACGTCATTGACCGGGGGGCAAATATTGCTCCCCTCGTTATCTCCGGAACCGATGATCGTAGCGAGACGCGCAAGGCGGCATTCAAAATCTCTCATCGAGACGCATATCAAGCATACTCGAATTTTTTTTAATTAAGGTCGCATATTAGGTCAAGGTCAGGTCAAAGGTCAAAATCGAGACATTTGAGTTTATGGACCATACGTTCCATCTGGAGCCTTTGATGGCGACCATGATCACCCAAAATGCCCCCCAAAGGTATGACACACATCCCACATGAGCAAAAAAAATATTTTGTGCAAAGGTCAAGTTCAAGATCAGGTCACAAAAGGTCACTATCCAAAACAGATTTTCGAAAGTCATGCGACACATGTTTTATGGGCTGTTTTATACGTATAAATCGATAATTATAATCAAGGCACCATCGGAGCTCATTTAAATGAAGTAAGTGTCAAGCTGAGGTCAAACTCAGGTCAAATGAGGTCAAATGTTTTCATTGATAAATCTTAACAAAATAAATATTTAAACTCAAGCCCAGTTTAAAGCCCAGTTTAAACTCAGAAATACATTGCTGACATTTATTTGCCTTTATCTTGTCAAAATAAGCCAGAAAAAAAATCAAAATATTACGTCATGAGTTATCATTCTTAGGGTTTCTTAGTAAAAATGGTGCTCTTTATTTGCAACTTGGCTTTCATATTGTTGTATCCCTTTTCTTTCACAAACATATCTATTTGTATTTTTTTGCATTTTTTTTTAAAGAACATTTATATGTCTGTCTGATTTTGTTAAATTCCAGTTTACATTTCAATTTCTCCCTTTTCACAGCCTTATCATTTATTTTATTTTATTGCTTAATTCGATCATAGTTCGTTGTGCTTGAAAGGCTATCACTAAGTCAAAAATGGCGATATTCTTTTGAAATTTGGTTTGTATATTGCTTGAACATACAAACCAAATTTCAATGATGTTAATATGTGTTAGCACTTGTTGTATGTAAGGCATTTATGTTGAATATGAATATATATCTTCATCTAATATCTTTATATATATATCTTTCTATTTTTTTTTTTTTTATTTAGTCCGAATGTTTTGTATGGATGGATTTCCGAGGTCAGGACCCACGCTAAGCAGAGCCGTTTACGTGGGCCCTGACCGCACCACCGATCGTAATACATTCTGTTAGGTCGGCAGAATTTTAGAGCGAAAGTTTAGTGCCCGACATATACCTGGACACGGTCCGCCCGCTCCACTGACCTCACCGATTTCAGTGCGACTTGCTCCCGGCCGCACGCCATCCCAGTCGAGCAAAATAGCGAGCGCCGAAACGACTCGAACCCGGCTGCCACACCAGGATAGGTTCAGAAGCCCAGCGCTCTCCCACTGAGCTTACAGGGGCGGACTTATATCTATATCTTCTTTATTGGTTTATTCCTTCAGGCCTAGGTATATTGATAATGTTACGAAGAAATGTAAAGAACTATTCTGAAGGCCTACTTTCACAAAGCAAAAAAAGTTTGCAACTTACATTATTCTTTGTGATTGCAAGAATTTCTACAAATTTGTAATTATGGATTTCACAACTCAGGCAGTTAGATCTCAACTTACTATTTACAAACTATTTACAACATGCAATAGTTATTTAAAAATGTTTGTAACAACGCAGTTCTATTTCTCAAAGTTGACTTTCAGAGGAAATGTTTGTTAATTACAAACTTGTAATTCCATGGGCCAGAGGTTCTGAGATTCAGAAACTGCACGAATTGCTTGACGTTTTTACTGTAAAGGCCGTATTTATTGTTGCGGTTGTTGCGTCGCGAGTTAGTCTAGGACAGGTTTAGTCAACATAAGATATAACTGCCAAAAATTAGTTTTCCACCAGCCCAGGAATTCGAGCGACAGGGATCTCCACGTTGAAGTGCCTGCACCTTACGAATTGTGTTGATGTGAGGTGAAGGGCCGCCTCCCGTCAGAGAAACCGACATGGTGATATATTTGCAGTGGTCGTGCATTGTCTGTGCAAAGTGACTTCACGCTCCGAGAGGAGGAATCCCCCAGGGGTGTCAAACCCCAGCCCCTCCCCCCTCCCCGGCACCATAGTCTCCGGGAAATGGCACAAAGCTGACCCCGATGAAAAAAAAAACTTCCGTGTGGAATCAACTAGGTTAGAGAAGTTAAAATGGTGAAGAAAACTAAACGATCTTTCTTTCAAGGGCAGCTGTGTTGTTGCTTTGCTCCGCCAAGGCCATAGAATGTCATAGTAGACCGTCCACTCCAGGTATCTGGCGCATACTTGACAAATGTCAAATGACTGTACCGGGGGCACATTTTTTCTCGGGAAGAATTTCGTTAAATACTTCAAACATAACTTTGCAAGGACACTATATTGTTAAAGAATATACACAAGATAGTTATTAGGCAGATAACAAATCATATTTTATGAAACAGAAACTTCAGAGGGATCCAAAAACTATCCTCCCGGTGACGTCATTGCGTCATCATGCCAACAGCTTATAGGCATTGATGTCCCTCTTCCGCCCGGTGAATTTGCAAAGTTCTTGAGATTGCCGTTCTGCTTTACAAACTTGTTTTACTAACTTTATGTACTCACTTTTTTACAATCGGTAATTCACAGGTGTTGATTGTTTGTGAAATCGCTTTTTGTGAGGTAGGTAAAAATTACTTGCGTTTGTAATCACAAACATATGTAATTACAAACTTATTTGTGAAATAGGCCTCAGATGTTGATTGTTATCGTCCCGATTTAAATATGTTTATCTCGGTGTTTCAGACGGATTTGCTAATATGTGGATAGATATATGATATTCACGTGAAATAGTGAAATTTATTTGAATTTTTACGTAAACAATTGACATAATGACATATGACATAATGACATAATGACATAATTGAAGTGCGCAACAAAGAGCCACAGGGGCCCATCCTTGGTTGCGCAAACACCCACAAACACATACATTAACACAACATACAAAAGTTGCCTCGGGGTATCACCCAACACCATTGATGCTCATCATCTTCCAATAACCCAACATTTGAATTACACTGCAACCCAACACTACATTCATACCAGTGAATGCCCTTAACTCTATAACCAACCCCATGTTATGTACATCGAGCACCGCTTCTCGTTGATGCAGCATTCTGCATCTCAAAGACACACGGCATATACCTACATACCACTACTACAAAAAGAGGTACAATCAATTTTAACCCACAAGAAAGGCCCATAATGATATACTGTGACCATTTCAGCTCACTTGCAGAATATATGTAACCTATGAACCCTATGAAAAATATGAAAACATAGTCATGGAATACTTCGTTAGCTAACTTCCCTTAAAGTGTTCTCCGATCCTAGCTTGAAAGAAATTAAAGAGGATGCACTTGTGATATTCCCCGGCAAATAATTCCAGTGACCTACAACTCGCTACTGAAAATGATTGCCGTAAACTTGTCCTACTATGTTTAATAAACGAGTTTACTGTTCATTGACCTCTACCTCTATTTTCGTGTTAAATTCAAACATTCCTTTTAGATATCCAACCTGTTGACCATTTACAAATTTAGAATATTCCTTTTAGATATCCAACCTGTTGACCATTTACAAATTTAGAATATCATAGGTAGAACCGTCCCACTGCGCAGGTAATTGCGAAGCTTCATGTCCGCGTCTGTGAAAAAAACTGTTTTTGGTATATTTTGATAATGACCTGTGGTCGAAATCATTAATAACTATAAATTATTTTTCTACTTTGTGCGTTTTATATTGTGAGGAGGCCATAAAAAGATATATATTCATATTAAACCAAATTTCACATATATTCCGGTTTTTGATGTGACACACAAAACAAAAATCGTTAAAAAAGTTAACAAATAAAACATAAATTGGGTAACAATCAATATTTTGACAATTTTGAGATAGCAGTTTTATCTTACATGGAATTTGCTATCTATCTATTTTACGGGTTTTAGTTTATCATAAAATGTAACCATTTTACAGCTGCTTAAAACTTCAGTGAATTTGTTGCTAAATTTAAGAAACGTGACGTCACAAAACGGAGTTTATCTAACCCCCCTAATTTGAAACATTTCCCAATTTTCAACCGATGTAAAATTGATGTGCAGGAAGGTACTGCAAGTTTCAGGTTGATATTTTGAATGGTTTGTGAGTTATCGCGAATAAACGGCAGGGGAGGGGGCAATATTTCCCCCCCCCGGTCAAGCGCGGGTTAACAGTCAGTACCGATCAGCATGATACTGATCTCCCAACAAACGCCACATCATCGTGTAGTATGGGAGTAATCACTTATCTTATCCTGCCAGCGGTGCCATTAACGAGAGCTAACAAATGAAACGCCCTCACGATACAGCTCAAGATAGCCGCGGACAATCCCGACCCGCCTCCGTCTGCCGCTCAGCTAACTATCTCCAATTATCGGTGTGTGTTGTTTTGTGTGGGTTTGTTTGCCGGGAGGTGTTGGGGAATATCTGGCTCATGGACTGTACATAATTATTCAGCATACTCTGGGTCGGCTCGCGACATGGCGAGGGACGTTCCATGTTTCCGTCTGCTCGGTCTGTTTGGTCCAGAGAGCCCCGCGTTCAGTCTGGTCGGAGTCCGACAGCGCATTGTTCAGTCTGCTTGAAGTTCTGGAGACGACAGCAGGTTGCCTTGCTCTCAGTATGTCCATAGTCGGCCGGACAGCCTTGTGTTCATTGGGATCGAAGCTGGACATCGGCCTGAGACATTGGTGGCGCAGCGGTCCTCAGGCCGGCCGCCGGCGCAGGAATATACATCGCGCACCAGAAGCGTCACCGGAATATCGACGGAGATCTCAGGTGGGACGTGTCACGAGGTGCGGGGGCCGCGGGACTTATGAAGTCACAGCACCCTGTTCTGTCTGAGTCCGCGGCCCCAGCCCGAGTCCATAGCGGAGAGTAACGAGCTCGCTATCCACACCACGTACCACATCCAGCACTCGTCTCGTGCTGAGAGAGCCCGCGAAGCTTCTGACGTTCACAGAGCTGACCTGCAAGCTGATGTCGAGGACGGTAATAGTATGCTTCTTTTGTCAGCGACAAATTGAAAATAGCGTAATAAAATAGCGTGTTTGAAAATGTTTTTACGTGAGCAAAGACGGCTGATATGGTCAATATTAGTATTATAGAAGGCAATTTGATGATATTTAGTATATCAAATATATTATTTTTGGAAAAACACATGACTAAAACAGACAAAAGAAACTTTTGGTGTAAGGCCATTCTCGTGTTGGGACTTAATCCATACGCGGGAACCTGCTAATAACAAAACACTTTAAGTTGTTTCTGTATTTTTTGGTTATATATTTTGCAAACATATTCTATCTTGACATGTGCAAGATCATCAACTCACCCTTTTAATCCTCGCCGGTGTAGGGGTGGATACCAACCCCTCGTTTTTTTTTCCGGTATAACTCGCGTAGTGATCAGCTGATAGTCATGAAACTTTCAGTACCTTTTTTTAGCAATTTGACACATACTCTAATAATCTCGAACTTCTAACCCCTATGACCCATGAGCTTTGATCTGTTTCTCAAGGTCGTGTTTGGCGGAGCTAACGTCTCGTTGTGTCGATCCTTGAAATATGTGCAGTTTCCGAGTGTTTGCTGTTCATGAGCATATTCACATGTGTTTTTAAGAGACAGTGTAGTTTCTGCAAAGATTGCGATCTTGATTGTCTTTCTCAGAGGTCAACCAAGGTCACTGACCTCCGATGACCTCAGACGATGTTTTTTGGCTTCTGTCTGTTTCTAGGACAATTTATGACGCTGATTCTAAATCTGGGATAAAATTTACATAATTTATTGTTTCTCTGGGGACATGCACTTTCAAAGGTCAATCGAGGTCAATGACCTCAGATGACATGACATGACCTTTTGGAGTTTGACAGTTTATAGGTCATTTTGTGACGCTGATTTCAAAATTGTCGTCTAATTAGCATACAAAGATGTTCCTCCACGATTTTAACTCTATTAATATTCATTTTCTACACATTTACGATTTGATGACATTTGGGTCATTGACATGACCTCAGAGGTCACCTTGTGTCCCAGGACCTTAAATCGATAGTAAAATGCTTCTATCATCACCAAGCCAACCACGCTGGCGTTTAAATTTGATAGCTCTAGCTCACTTAGGGACGAAACGCCAAGGGGGTGGTACCCCCTCCCCATACACGGTCACGCAGTGATCTTGCTCTACACGGGCGAGGATATTTGCTATGTTTAACGATGATGGCGACTCATGGCATAACTTCAGTCACTCTAGCAATAGGAAACTATCGGACAAGAGGTGTTAAATCTGGTTGAGAGGGTGTATATCGGGCTTCATAACAGCTCTTTAACAACCGAATAGACGAGTCATATAGTACTTTGGTTTGGTGCATCATCCTATAAGACAATTTCATAGTCCTAGGTCAATGCTCAATATCCTCACGATCAGAAGTCATAAAATCTTTCATGATCGGGCCCTGAGCTATGCGATGATCGGTCGGACGCAACCACAAAATAGATTGCTTCACTTTAACCCTCGCCTGGCCGGGGTCTCAGCCGAACACCATTGAACGGAGGGAGGGAATATTGCCCCCTCGTTATCTCCGAAAAAATGATATCAGCGAGACGCACAAGGCGACTTTCAAAACTATATCGGCATTCACAAATAAAGAAATCATAACATATATCTTTAACATATATCATAACATATATTTAACATAACATATATCTCCAGAGCTAAAATACGTAGTGAGCGAAGAACCTTATTTCAAAAGGTGCGATGATGAGTCAACATTTTCGACATCATTAATCACAGAATGTCTCTGTGCTCCGTCTCCGACCTCAACATCTGTGCTCAGTCTCCCGGTCTCAGTCTCCCGGTCTCAGTCTCAGTCTCCCGGTCTCAGTCTCCCGGTCTCAGTCTCCCGGTCTCAGTCTCCCGGTCTCAGTCTCCCTTTCAGTCTTCCCGGTCTCAGGTCTCCCGGTCTCAGTCCCCGGTCTCCAGTCTCCCGGTCTCAGTCTTCCCGGTCTCAGTCTCCCGGTCTCAGTCTCCCGGTCTCAGTCTCCCGGTCTCAGTCTCCCGGTCTCAGTCTCAGTCTCCCGGTCCCCAGAGTTTTCTGTTGGCTTCAGTCCCTGTGACGTCACTGCTGCCACCTGTGACGTCACTGCTCCCGCTCAGGTAAAGCGCGATTCAAATTAGCCCCCTACCCACCATTACATATAAAATCCTCGGTCACGCTGCGCTGGTGCTCGGTGGGCGGTAGGTAGATAGATCCCCTGCCCTACCAAGCCGCCACTTATTCAAATGAGAGCGGCGAAACCAGCCCAGCCCAGCGACAGAGCCCGAGTCCCCGACATACTCAGCGTGTCTCCCACAGTGCGAGTCTGGGGAGTGGACGGCGGCGGGCTGCCGGGCGCCCGGTTCCGGTATCCTGACCAGGCTAATGAAGAGTTCTCGACGCTGTTAATGAAGAGTTCCCCCGCCAGCCGTACGGCGGCCGTATTACTCCAAATTGACCCACTTTTAACAGTGGCAGGCTTAATTCAAGCAAGGAAGACGGAGAACTGAGGCTTATCATATGATATTAATTCTGCGGCTACAAGGCGTAAGATAAGGATACGACTTAGGTGATTGTCTCCCTCCTCTGAAGAAGAGCTGTAAATAGAATATAGAATGACATCCATTTACGGAAGAGATATAGAACGAGATATAGAGCGCGAGCGCGCGCGAGAGAGAGCTAGAGAGAGAGAGAGAGAGAGAGAGAGAGAGAGAGAGAGAGAGAGAGAGAGAGAGAGAGAGAGAGAGAGAGGAGAGAGAGAGAGAGAGAGGAGAAGACGAGACGAGAGAGGAGGGGGGAAGGAGAAAGAGAGAGAGAGAGAGAGATGAAAGAGAGAGCAGATGAGGGAGAGAAGAGAGAGAGAGAGAAGAGAGAGAGAGAGAGAGAGAGAGAAGGAGAGAGAGAGAGAGAGAAGAGACGAGGAGAGAGAGAGAGCGAGAGAGCGAGAGACGCAGAGAGCGACGAGAGCGAGAGAGCGAGAAGCGAGAGAGCGAGAGAGCGGAGAGAAGAGCCGGAGAGCGAGGAGAAGCGAGAGAGGAGAAGAGCGAGAGAGCGAGAGAGGCGAGAGAGCGAGAGACGAGAGAGACGAGAGGCGAGAGAGCGCAGAGAAGCGACGAGATCCAGGAGCGAGAGAGCGGAGAGCCGAGAGAGCGAGAGAGCGAGGAGAGCGAGAGAGCGAGAGAGCGAGAGAGCGAGGAGAGCGGAGAGAGCGAGAGAGCGAGAGAGCGAAGATGAGCAGAGAGCGAGAGAGCGCACGGAGAGCGAGAGAGCAGAGAGCGAGATAGCCGAGAGAGCGAGAGGAGCGAGAGAGGCAGAGAGAGCCGAGAGGTAAGGAGGGCCCTGGACCATTGACTCCTAGGATTAGGACAGCTGACATCGCAATCAAAACGTGCCAACCATGTATGGCAGCGGTGAGGGCAAAACTATTTTTGCGGGCAGTGCGTACCATTGTATTCTATTCAAGCGGACGCGCTGTGCGAGAACTCGTGTGACTATGACAAAGAAGTTGTTCGCAACGGTTGCAAAAAGAGCAGTGATCTGCCGAGAAATGGAAGATTTTGACGTTCATATGTAAGTAATTTGCCATAGATCGTTAGCTATTGATTGTTTTTCGGTGTAGCCGACAGCGCATATTTGATCATCTTCATTTCGCTATGTGATGGCTACTCATCGCTTTCAAGTTCGCTATGATATGAGCCTGAAATACCGCTTTTTATGTTTAGTGACGTTCTGATCCATGATTGAGGTTTTATAATACTTTACCAGCACGGAGTGGTAGAGAACGCAGAATGTTCGAACGAGCGTAGTCTTACAGATGGGGTCAAATCCATTTTCATTTTGCTTGAATGCTTTGCGTGCGTGGAGCTCCTGACATCACTGCACTGATTTTGCAAAAGTATACACTGATATTGTATCGTTAACTCACCATATGGTATGGGGCACGTGAATATTTAACACAACCTGCAGAAACTTTCACCATTATAAATAAATAAAAAGTGAATACCAAACTGCACACCGCCTTTGTTTCGAATTCACCTCCGGCCAGGTGAAAATGAAGAATAAAAAATGGAGAGATACGTCGAAAGGTGCAGCTAGAGTATATGTTTCACTATTGCAAACAAATCTTGCCTCTCCATCCGTGCCATCAACAAGCTTATCAGTTGCAGACACAAATGCAATAACTCGCTTACCCCGTCGTTTGCATGTCATGCATGCTTTACTAGACCTTAGGTCCACCGATTTGCTTACCTGACCTTAGGTCACCGTTAAACCAAAATCAGAGAATAAACAAAATGTAGGAATGAGCAACTTTATGCAACGGCTCGCAAGGTTTTCGGAATCCATCATTCAATCACTTGTGGCCTTGTGGCACAACCGCAAGTGCCATTTTTGGGCGTTTTTGGCGGATGCTATCCTATGTGGTCCAATGGGGCAACGGGTAATGGAGAGATATCTCTGCTTCGCCTGTTTTCATACGGGGGCCAAAATACTGAGCTGGCGGAAAGCGAGTGCATTCCTTGGAGGCAGAAGCTCCGAATGGCTCCAAGATTTGAAATCAGGCGTTAAAAAACTGCTCCTTAAAGCGAACCAGAAGACTCAAAACAATGCTATCGAGTTCCATCTGGAGGTTCCCAGTGACCTCGGTTGACCTCAGAAAAAGGTGTCAGTCGCATCACCAATCTCAGGCCAGAAGGACACACCTGTCACCTAAAAAACATCTTTCTTTCGGCTCCTGAACTGCCAAAACCCACTCGAAACTGACATGTAACCGAATCCGATACTACGGGAACAGTCCTTCGCTGACATGCCTGAGACAACAGGTCATAGGTCACGGGTCATGAAGTTTGGAAGTGATAAATTTCAGAGGTATGTGGTCAAAGTGTTCCTAAGTAGGAGGTACCTGCGAGTTCATTTGATCAGTAGCAACCTAGTGAGTTATTCGATAAAAAGAGGTGGATCCACCGACCTAACGCAGCGAGGGTTAATCTTCAGCATACATACAAGGCTCCTGATACCTCCATAGTTCTCATTTTCGGGGCGTTTTACTCATATATTACTTTACGAGTTGACTTCCATGCAGTGCTAGACATGACCATTTCATACCATTTCCTTTCAACGCTTCATTCAACAAGTTCCCCTTCGCGCCATAGTTAAACATTATTTGAAGGAATGCTTGCCCTCACATATAGGCAGCGCTAGTTTCATCCATGGCAGGCACGTCTGGCCTGTTGCGGAGTAAGCTTAAGCGTGCCGTCTAATCCTATAGAGGTCAATGGCCCTGACTGACTTGATTTTTTTTTTCTCGAGAATAGCAGAAAACGGCGGACCGCAGCGCCGCCAAACTTGGCTGAGTTTTTTCGGTAATAAATGCCAACATTATGTGAAATATTTGACCTCAGAACATCTCAGGTCAGGTCACCAGGTCACGTCTAGTGATCTTACCTCCAAAAATGTCTGTGGTCTGTGGTCGTGCCAAATTAGCAATGGTTGTTCGATGTATTTGACGCGAGGTTATGAGTACCTTGGGCTTGAGGTTATGATTTTATGAGGTTATAAGTACCCACAATATCTTTATCTTGGATTTTGCATATCGGTGACCTAAGTGAAGGTCAGTTTCGCTACTTCTCCATTTAACTCAATGGGAAAATATACAAATATACAAATACAAAATATGTTTCTCTTTCAGAGAATATGCATTATGCATTATATCAATTATCAGACTAACTATTTCAGAATCATGTAGTTTTATCGAAATCTTGATGACCCAGGTGCAAGTGCTGCTTGGTGACGTCTGCAAGGAGGATTGAGGTCATCTAAGGTTACCGCTCTCTCACTGACGGATGCAGCCCAGGGGTTGGGGGGTAAACGGGTGGTTAGGACGGGGGGGGGGGACAATTCACAAAAATATCACCACCCCAATACAAAACTCGTTCGGATTTCGCTGTCTGTATGCATTGGACTGCTTCTTCATAGGCGGATCCAGAAAGTGTTGATTTTGACAGTTTGAGGGGGATGGGCGAGGGAATGCAAATCCCAAAAAATTATCGCAATAATTCTGAAAAACTTTCGGATTTCGCTTGCTTATGTATGTCAATAAACTAATTTAAAACTAACTGTTATCTTGTAAAAGTTTGCTTAGTTTTACGACAAACTCAGGAAATGTGTCAAATTTGCGCCAATTTTGGGTGGTTTGGGGGGGCCATGGCCCCTTTGGCCCCCCCCCCCGGATCCTCCCTTGGCTTTCTTTAGTATCATGTTCGGCTCAAAGTTGTCTGACCCGCACGTTGATACGCTTCCTGACGTGGCCGTATTTTCCTCACCCATCCTGAACCATTTGTCCGTCCCATCAGGAAAAAATCGAACGCTGTTGTCTACTTCTAGCATTGGCAAGTATAAAGCCTGCGGCCCTGACGGGTTAAGCGCCCGCATTCTTCACGAGTGCGCAGCAGAGCTGGCTATTCCCCTTGCAATCCTATGTAAATTATCTGTTGACCAGGCCGTGTTCCCAACCATCTGGAAAGATGCCACTATCATTCCCGTTCACAAAAAGGGCGACACAAAGAATCCCAGAAACTGCCGTGGCGTCTCCCTTCTCCCCCTCTGCTCCAAGGTTTTTTGGAAAGGAGTTCGCGACGCCCTGCTGGTGCATTGTTATAAGTCCTTACATCCCAGCCAGCAAGGATTCCTACCTAATAGATCGTCCGCATCCAATCTGAGCACGTTCCTCAGACACAGCTGGGATCCGATCCAGGATGGTGCACAGACCGTCTCTATATACACCGACTATTCATCGGCTTTTACCAGTGGGAATCACGCTTTGCTGATTCACAAACTCAAACATCTTGTAACGTCACTGGACGTGCTCTCTCCTGGATTCAGTCGTACCTAACCGACCACCGGCAGAGGGTGTTGATTGAGGATTGGTGCTCGGACTGGATCCCAGTCAAATCCGGTGTGCCTGAAGGCAGTGTATATGGCCAACTTCTCTTTATTTGTTTCACTGCTGACCTCCCTGTCCTTATCCAATTCCAGACCAACTGTATCATGCACGTGGACGACATAAAATTATATCATTGTATCAATTATCAAATCCCCCTCTGACTCCGACGCCCAGCCGACCCCGACCAGAACCAGGAACCAGGAAGAGAGGCGGTCGACCACGACCAGAACCAGGAACCAGGAAGAGAGGCGGCCGACCCCGACCAGAACCAGGAACCAGGAAGAGAGGCGGCCGACCCCGACCAGGACCAGGAACCAGGAACCAGGAAGAGAGGCGGCCGACCCCGACCAGAACCAGGAACCAGAAACCAGGAAGAGAGGCGGCCGACCCCGACCAGAACCAGGAACCAGGAAGAGAGGCGGCCGACCCCGACCAGGACCAGGAGCCAGGAAGAGAGGCGACCGACCCCGACCGGGACCAGGAACCAGGAAGAAAGAGAGGCGACCGACCCCGACCAGAACCAGGAACCAGGAAGAGAGGCGGCCGGCCCCGACCAGAAACAGGAACCAGGTATGAGATGTACCTATACAAAAGAAAGAAAAGTATGAGCTGCATTCAAAAAAGATTATTGCAACAGTCAAAATCAGACATTGACATAAGTCAGGCAGGTTTATCGCAAAATTCCGAAATTTGTCTTTCACATTTATGCGATCGGAAACCGTCCCAAAGTGCATTGACGTTACAGGGTAGCTTAGCACGTCTTCTGCAGAGGGCACTGTCGCGTGCCCCTGGCCCCAGCCGCGGCCACCGGCCCCTGTTGACGACATGGCAGCTTAGTTGACGGACGTCGTCCCGTCTGATGACACCACACCACTGGTTGGCGTTGGCGGTGCCATGGTGACGTCACCGCTGACGTCACCGGCGCCGCTGCGTCACTTCCGCTGTGTGGTGAGTGTCGTCGCCTTGTGTACTCACCGCTGTCAACGTCAAGGGCAAGCCAATGTCAAACACGGGGGACAAAGCATGACAAACATTTCTGCGTATCCTCTAAAAGCATGACAGGAACAGTTTTGACCTTTGGGCCTACGACGGTGGAAATTTTCCGCTTTAACACGCATATGTCGTTTCTTTTTAGCGAGGCTACGCATTGGCAAGAGTATGCTGTATGTGTCCTGGCTGTATGCATATTTGCATCTTAGAACTGTGACTCTTATACGGTGCAGTCAGAGTGATGCTCGACCTGAACATCTGTTAAGCACTATTTCACGACAAGACGGCGGCATCAGCAGACTAGCAGTTGACCCAACGTGAGTCGGGTCAGGAGACGAGAACACCTTCACTGCTCCCTCCGCAGCTCGCCGGCCGATGTCCGTCGACCTCCCTGTCTACCCCCCCCCACCCCACCCCTCATCTCAATCCCACCCCCACCCCCGCCCCAGACCCAGACACCGAACCCACCCCATCCTTCGCCACCGCCGCCGCCGCGGTTATCCCGATGACACGTCTGGAGATGAAGTTGAGGGTGGAGGGGAGAGGGTCAATGACGAGAGGGCAGCCTCAGGGCGTTGTTGACCGGAAATGTCAGATGGGTCGAACCAGCCTGGCGCCCAGCGGGAAATTGAACGATCTTTCCGAGAAAAGACTCAGGCCGATGCTGCGATATATTTTTGATCTTAACGAAACGGAATTCAATGCACTGAATAATGATCATGACCGATCAGATGGTACGAGAAGACCTACTGTGGGTGTTAAAGGAAATAGTTCACCTTCAACATGGGTTTTGAACTGAGATAGCAGTCTTGTAGCCCGTGTTGAAAAACACATAACTGCAAGTTTTCTGGGCTGAAAGGGCTCTCCAGCCGAATATACCTATTTGACTTTTTATCGAAGGAATGTAGGCCATAAATAAAGAATGTCAAGAATATGGGCCTTCTACACCTGGGCAGAGGCTATAAGTAATTGTACGCGACTACTTTCGAATATTTGATGGGCTGAGCCACGTTTGACGTTGCGGAGAGTACGCATATAGTTTTGAAAAAAATAATCATGTACGTACGTTCTTCTGTCCTGAATCAGCGCGATGTATGGCTATTTTTGACATTATGAAAAGTTGTATTTCAAAATATAGTCAAATCGTGTTTGAAAAGCAATCCAAGGTGAATTTTTTCCTTTAACGTTCCGTGGTTCTGGCGGAATGGTTGTTTAAAGTTGTTTTCCCCGCGTGATTCAGACCTATGTGGGACTACCAGGTGGTTGATCGACAGGCAGCACATAACTTTCTTTACAATTAAATTTGTACATCTAACAGCAAAACCGTTACAACAAATTACAATACAACATTAAATTACAACAAAATAAAGTTAGTGAAACGAAAAACTATGTACTTGAATATGTTTCATTTATGTCGAAAGTGAATCAGCCATTGGTAGTTATGTCTGGAATTCTAACACTTAAAACATTGCAACATTTAAGATAATTCACGATTTTTAATTATTTTTACTTATTCATTTTCATTATTATTTACTTCATGTTAAGAACTGGTGAGCAATAGGTATGAGCGCATTTTCTTTTCCATTTTCGAAAATGTCATGTGTTCTTAATGACTCGATGAATGACTCCTAATGTGCTCCTAATGAATGACTCCTAGGTGATTCCTCAGTATATAAAGTACCTTCTGCGTCATTTTCCCTCCTGACACCTGGGCAATTCCATGGGACAGATCACCAAGGCATGGTAACCACACCCTCTCCAATTTCGCTCCAAAATGGTGCATGGATTTATCTTTGGCGCTGATTTCGATTTTTAAATTTGTTCGATCGTCAGGTCACGTGATCAATGGTCACAAGGTAGGGATCAGTGAAAATCCAGGTCAAAATAAAACATCCAACTACGTTTGCCATTATATCTCCATGTTTAAAATATACATCAGGGTAAACTTATACATCAATAGAAAGGAGAAAAAACACACAATGTGATGACATGCAAATTTAGCCACTAAGGTGATAACCTGAACCCTGATATTACAACATACAACCTGATCTAATGACCATTATTTAAGGCCAAGGTCAAACAATGTTTCCCCGCTCCGATTTGTTTCATTTTATATAAAAATTGGGCATGTATTTGCATGCAAAATGCATGCAAAATATCGTGGTGCAACTAAAACTCCCTAAGGGTCACCAGGTTATGGTGACACCAGATATGTTATGGACTCATTTGACCTGTGTGACGAATCTCGACATCTCTCCAAATGTAGGCAATAGGAACAACATTTGAAAGCACTGGTTCAATAAAATGCACCTGTGATACTAATGTCACATTGTGTTTGCAATTAACACTCACCAAAGCAGCGTCCGGTACCTATGTGACCGTGCGGGGTACAACCCTCCTGGCGTTTCACCGCTAATTGAACTAGAACTTTGATTCGAAAACGAGCGTGTTGCTTGTGACGAGAGAAAGACGTTGATACCCGATTTGAAGGTCCTGGGTCATCAAGTGACCTCTGAGGTCATGTCAATATCCCGGATGTCATCTAAATCGTAAACGCGTAGAAATTGAATTTAATCGAGCTTGAATCGTGAATGAGCATATCATTATACAAAATGGACGTTAAATTTGAAATCAGCGTCACAAAATGTCCTAGAAACTACCGAATTCCAAAAAGGTTACCTATATCAGGTAATTGCAGGTCAGTGAACTCGGTTGACCTGTGAAAGTGCGTGACCCAAGTAGAACAAATAATAATGTAAAATGGATTCAAAATTTGAAATCAGCGTCACAAAATGTCTTAGAAACTGCCAGAGACCAAAACATTCATATCAGGTCATCGGAGCTCACAATCTCAGTGGAAACCAAAAATGTCACCTATTGACATCTGTACATATGATCCTGAGCAGCAAATACTCGAAAACTCCACAAGTTACAAGCACCGATACTACGAAAGGCCAGTTGCACCTCACACGACCTTGAAAAACAGGACATAGGTCATAGGTTACGGGTCATGGGGGATATAAGTTAAAATGTAGAGTAAGCTTCAAATTGATTATAAGTAAGGTAGGTACAAGAAGTTGTATCGTAATCACTAGATATATACACGAGTTATTTCTGAAAAAAGTTGGCATCCTCCCTAATCTCCCTGCACTGGCGAGGGTTAAAGAGTATTATCCTCCGAGGAATATCCGTCGCGACAGCTTTCTGCATCACACACCACAACTACCTATCAGGGTGCAGACAATGCCGCACATTTGTTGATTTTGCCAGGTTTTCACTCGTATTATCATGCTATTTATCGACCTGCATAATATGCAGACATGTATTGTGCTCGATTTTGTATCTCACCAAGCACGATCTTCGAAACACGCTCATCTTCTGTGATGGCTATGGAGCCCAGAGCCGAATATGAACATCACGCTTTACGACTGCAAACAGGCCGTCACCTCTCTCTCTGCGATCAGAACCAGACATGGGGTGTACCCCCCTCCGACTGGACGCTGTTTGTCGGCCACGGAACCCCGTGTCTAAAGTCCCGTCCGTGTCGGACGTGCAGCCGGCCGCGGCCGCGCCGTCCAAACACGCGCCATTCACGCTCATTGAATGGCGCCAATGGCCGCTTTGTTCGCGGCCAGCTATTTTCAACCGGGCCATGACTTGTGGCGAATTTGTATTCCTCGGTTGGCAAAGCGCGCTGTTTCGGAGGCTCTTGACGGGAAGGAGGATGCAGAACGGCTTGGCAGTCTGCCAATCGGTCTGGTGGACATCACGGGCGCGCCGGTGCGACGACTGCTACTTTGTGCGGCCAAATGTGGCGTGGTTAGGACTGTTGTGGCGTAAAGGTCATGGATGAGGCAAAGGCAACGAGGAAAGTGTCGCACAGTGAAGGCGGAGGAAGCGGCGATAATGTTGGTGACATAGCGCAGCAAATACGCCACAGGGAACTTCCTTAAGTGTTGAGCGGTTATTGTCGTCCACCTTGCGGACGTTCCGATATGGGGTTTTCCGGTCGCTGTTGATGGTGTAGGACCTAGGTGGGCGGAAAACCATGAGTGGACGCTGCAGAGGGGTGGCGGACTAAGAGTACCAGTCCACTTTGGAATCATCTTAAGCAGCGTCACTGAAAGGTAATGGAAGGTCATCTGAAATGGTTCCACTGGACAGAATGGCAGAAACATAAGGCAGACGTTGTTAGGAAGGTGCTAACATCGCCTATGCCGGCATATATACCGGTATACATATACCAATTACTATACCTACCGGTATATATCGTCCATCGTCCTATACTGGTAATCTAGAGCAACTTATTAAAACCATGTGCAGAGTGAATAGTTAGTTACAATCTTATTGAATTATTCGAATAAATATTTAACTGATATGCTTTGTGTGATGTGTATATTCTGTTTAGTGTTGTGTGACAAGGACAAATGGACAAATTTCGATTACATAGAGACACGATGGTGATAATGGTAGAAGGTAGATGGTAAATGGTAGATACAGTGGTAGATGGTTCGGTGGTAGATACCTCTAATGGATATAATAGTGTTTTACGGATTGAATAACACTATTCTTTCTGAGTTGAAGATTTCCTGAAACAGTGAGAAGGACTTCGACAAGTCGAGCCGTGATATCCGACTCTGAACCCACATTCTCGCAAGCAAAGCGGATTTACAGTCTGTTTGCTGTTTCAAACCATGTCAAAGGAGCCGACTGCAAGTGATAGATTGGAGTGAAGTCTTACGGTGAACAGCTTGATGTCTTCAACATGTTCTTAACGTTAATGTGCATAGTTGCAACTAACTACGTTTCCGCTGCGCGGAAGATTAAATTGAAAACAACTGCTGTAAAACTACCTTCATCAAACTTCCCGTAATCTGTTTAGGAAAAATTAACTCTCAATCTGGCATCAGAGTCGGATATAATAATCTATCCTGGAGGGTCCCAAGCAGACGGTCTGAACGGGTAGGCTGCGCCGTATAACAGACATGCCATGCGGCACAGTCCAATTCTGCAGCAGACTGCAGAGAAGCATGCTTTGTGAAACTGGTTCGTTATTGATATGTTAGTAAATGAGCTTTCCTTGTCAGTTTTCGACAAAGCGAGCTAGAGCAAATCAAAACATTTACAAAGTAAGGTCTTACATCACTTACAGCAGATCTTGCATATGCACTGACGCCTACATTTACACCAAAACTCTAGGACGCCGATGTTCGGAATTGGCAAACGTGAAAAGCCATAGCAATTGTCCGATGTCTCTAAGCATATTATTTGAATGCATTTAGCAAATTTACTCCATAATCGGATCCATACAAACGTTGACACGTTCACAGCACGTCAAACACATGTGCCGCCACTTTGCATAACAAAGAGCAGTGGCAGAGAGCGTTGTTAAGGTGCAACGGCGCACCGAACTTCAGGGGTGTGAGAAGAACATATATTTTTTTATAAATTGTGTTTGAATCTTTTGAATGCACGAGCTTCCTAGGTCAGGACCCACGCTAAGCAGAGCTCGTTGAGCATGCCCTGAGCCCACGATCCTGTCAAGTAATTACTGGCAGCCGGCAGAATTTAGAAGCGAAAGTTGTGCGGGCCGGATACACATGGACATGGCACGCCTCTGAAGTCACCTGACCTTGAGTGCGACCGCTACCACCGGCCGCAGGCCATCCCAGTCAGGGGCAGGGATGGAACTTTATATCTCTTGGGGAGGGCCCTCCCCCCCCCCAATGATTTCAAATGTTAACATTAGGCCTATGGCGTTGCATGGTAGAGTGGAGTTAAAATCTATAAAATTAACATTAGGGTCCCGTGACCGATTTCATAAAGTTCTACCACTGCACTGGTCAAGGGTAACTAGCGAGCACCGAAGCGACTCGAACCCGGCCTGCCATACCGGGTGAGGTCAAATGCCCAGCGCTCTTCTGACTGAGCTATAGGGGCAGACAATATATGTGTAGAGCGAAACGTTGTTTTGAAAGGTGTTCTCTGCTCTTCACGTGCATATCTCATATTTCTTTCGGTTTTCTTCAATTAATATGGCTTACTCCAGTTTGTGCAAATTGTGTTATTATTAGAATATGAGTGTCTCTATGAAATGTTAACAGGTTAAAGCTCTAGAAATAATAATGCCAACTCTAAATATTACTATCTACAGTTTAATGTAATCGACTAAATATAAAATAATTTTTCTTGACTGCGAGAACCGCAATTTTTATTAATTCAATAATCCGTTACATAAAAAATGTACATGCCTAT
The DNA here is from genome assembly GCA_014673585.1 of Semibalanus balanoides. Classification (NCBI taxonomy): domain Eukaryota; kingdom Metazoa; phylum Arthropoda; class Thecostraca; order Balanomorpha; family Balanidae; genus Semibalanus; species Semibalanus balanoides. The sequence goes on from VOPJ01000423.1 coordinate 30,174, forward strand.
ATTTTGATAACTGTGTGCCACATCAAGTCAACGTTTTGCCTTTTTGCATACAGTATATTATATTTGCATTCAATATATTTTACTATCTGACTCAAGAGCTTATACAAATCGTGTCATGTTGTATCAAGGCATTAACACACTTCACGATAAATGTTAATTTGTGTACGAAACAAAAACGCTGCTACAAACTTAGCTTTATTGCAAACACGTCTTCAACACAATTTTCAGTTTCACTCTAAACAAAGCAATCGTTTAAATTCCAATACTTTCTTAACTCTCTTATAGTTCTAGCGGAATTCAATGTAAAATTCAGAACTTGTCCGACCAAGCAGATTTGTGGACTCAATGTTTTTCATGAGCAGCAGATCTTTCCGGGAGCTGACGGGATCCGGCCGAGCGCGAATGTCCAACACCAGCGGCGAGCTGTTTCACGAAAATCCATCGTCAGGGCCATCAGTTAGCCCCCGTCGGCACTAGACACAGACAGAAGCTGTATTATAAGCACTTGCAAACGGCCCGGCGGCGTGTAGAGGGACCGGGGACTGCCAGCTGTATTAGTGAGCCACGTGAGAGTCTCTCACGGGAGCCTCGCTGCAAGCTCTCGGAATATGTGACAGCTACATGCATAATTAATACCTTATTCTGCACGTGTTCTTCCGCTTGCGTAACTTAAGTTATGGATTACGTTGGAATTAATCAAATTATATTGGAAACAATTCTGGGTGGTAATATACCATAGCTATTTTCATTATTAGTCTCCCAAATTCGCTGATTGCAAATGTATAGTCCCTGCGAATTTCAACTTACTGTGCTGAAATCGGCATTTAGACATATACCATTTGGAGATGAACAAATTGTATTCATAAAACTGGCCTCTCTTATCGCGTCATTGGCTCTTGAAGGTGTGCACTCACATACTGGTTGGTAAATCGCTAACCCCATCAAAGTTTCCAAGTATCATGGTAATCGGTCCGTTACGGTTACCTCTTTGACCTTCTGCAGGTTTGAAGCGCCCCATATGTACACATTTGCTTCGTCAGTAAGCTCTTACCTGCACAACTTTTGCTTTCCATCATGCATCATGCATCATTCATGCATTCATCGCATTCCTTCATCCATTGATGCATTCATTCATGCATCAGGCCGTCGTTCTTTTCTTACACTTCCTGGTTTGCGAACCTAACACATACGAAAAGCTATCAAAACTCTCAGTAAGTCATGCGAAAAGTTTTCCGAACCTTTTTACTCCGTTCTTAGAGACGCGGGCTCCAAATATAAGTATTTTCACAGAATCACTTTTGAAAGTTCTCAATGTAGTGCTCTTATTCGATGACTTGTTGGTGTAATGTTTAGAATGATGCAGGATCAGATTTTGTTTCCATTCCGGGGAATAGATTACAATATCAAAGCATAATACACCTACCTTCATAATAGTTCACCAGCCATCATAATAATACAAAATCGACGTCATCGGAGGAGGAAGCTTTTCCTTGCTTGAATGTAGGCATAACAAGACAAGTAGAGCTCCCCTACCTGGAACAGGGAAAAACATAAAATACGCTTCCATGTCATTCATTTCCTAGCCATTACAAATCGATGACCAGCATTATTCGCATGTAAGTCTATCAGGGTGGCATACTCACCTTGACATATCCTCAAGAACAAGTGCGACACGTCATCGGACGTCAATTTTATTCTCTGTGTATTGTCATATTTACTAGAAAAGCCCTGTCGAGGTGGTCCTGAAACTCGCCACACGTCTGAGGGCTGGCGTCTGGTGATGTCGGATGGCAGGTGGTTCCAGGACGAGGTTGGACGGAAGAAGAACACTCGGCAAGACACTGACAGGCGGGATGCAGGCAGCTTTAGCGCCACTGCACCACTGCAGCGCCGCAAAGGTGCACTGGTCCACATATTCAGGTTCAGATTCAGGTTCAGATTCGGATTCAGGTTCAGGTTCAGGTTCAGATTCAAATTCAGATTCAGATTCAGATTCAGATTCAGGTTTAGATTCAGATTCAGGTTCAGATTCAGGTTCAGATTCAGGTTCAGATTCAGATTCAGGTTCAGATTCAGATTCAGATTCGGATTCAGGTTCAGGTTCAGATTCAGATTCAGGTTTAGATTCAGATTCAGATTCAGGTTCAGACTCAGGTTCAGGCGACAATCAGGTGATCGAATATGACCTCAGGTGACACGACAACCATCGCGTTGAGATGAAGATCGTTGTTGATGATGCATGGTCGATTAAGTTTTTCTACAACTCCATACGCGTCGGCCGTCCCATCACGAGATATACCATCTCTAGCACATGCAGCATCGTCTTGTCCAGGCGCTCACCTCGGTCATTCGGGCACAGCAGATTGATATTGCATTGCCAGGACGAAATGTTGGCTCTCCGTTGTTTGGAGCGAGTGTGAGCTGGCTGGTGCCGGTCCGAGAGGGTCACCAACTGCGCCAGCACTGAGACCGAAGCGATGCGGAATATCGCGTCTGCTGTGTTCAAGCAGGGTTCTACGCCACTGATTCTGAGCCACAGCGTCCCGCACAGGCTGGTGAAAAAGATCGGTAGAGAAGAAGCTGCAATTTTTCCTAGTATATGACTCTCGTGTCTCACCATAATCAGCGGAGCGACGCCTTCGGTCAGGATTCTGACGGTCCTCCTCTAAAGTGTTTAGCACTAAGTAGATGGCGCTAAAATCCTGTCCTCAGAAGGGAGTTGGTCAAATCTCACACCGACACAATACCGTGTCGAGGTCGTGCTGTTGTAGAGTGCTATTCACGCCGCCTATGTTCGGTATGATGGAGCGGGCATTCAAGTGTGCCATCTTCGGAATAGGCTGGCCAGTTGGTCGCGCCGCCGCGCTGTCGCGGCTCCCACTGGACAGTTTGCCGGCGATTGGTCAAGTCCCGCCGTAAAGGATGGCAGGCAATACGTGTCAGACGCTGAGTCCATGTTGTCGTCTCTGGGTTGTTGTTATGTCGAGTCGTCTGGGTCAGGCGAGGTCGGTGGATGACGGATTTTTTTCCCCGTTTGGTTCTTTGTTGGACTTTGTAAAATGTTATCCAGTCAGGTGAATAAACTTTACTACTAAAAGCTGGAAAACTGTCGTTTGCCAATATCGAATAAATGAGATGAAGAATACGTCATACACAACAGCTGCGGTCATCTTCTAAATATGGCCTATTAGGAAGACAAGAAAATGCTGGCATTCTTGCGAAACATTCACTCACATCGTGTAACGACCTACTATCGGCTACTATCGGCCTACTATCGGCTTCTGACCGTGCGAACGCTCATTTTTTTAGATATTTTATTAACCAACCGTTTAATTAAAAGGCGATTTTCACAGTGTATGTTTGACCTTATGACATATTTTTTGTCAATATTGTCTCTTAACAAAAAGTTGAAATTTACACCACCTCTCATTGACTCATAATGTTAAAAATAGGGTCCAAGAAACCGCTTCTACTCAGAGGCTATCGTGGCGGCAGTGCGGCACAAGTAAGTCCCGCCTCCTGAGGGGAGGAGCCTGTTTGACGCCGCCTGACCTCCGACCGGTCAGTCGGGCCTTGGCATCGCTTCGGTTAGATCAGCTCCGCGGAAATGGCTCACGTTTACTGCAACTTTTAGAACGGTTGCATGAAAGCATGTGTGTTGCGATTGCTGTATGTGTTTAACTACGAGGATCAGTGGCAACGTCTTCGAGTCAGCTTGAGGAGGTGTGTAAAATGATCCGATCTTTCTTCAAAGTCTGGTATCAGCAGTGGGATCATAATTGATACTGGGATGATTTGATGCTGAATCGTTCCTCGGTATTCTTCAACACTATAACAGCTCAATCTTGTAATGTTGTGCGTTATCTTAAAATCGCTAAACGGGGTAGGCAATGCTGGATGGAAAACTAAAATACGGAATGGAAGGGAGAGTCGGGCTGAAGAAAACCTGTTTGGTTTGGCCAGCTGGCAGAGCGCCAGACAAAATGGCAAATGCAGCGCTCTGCGCCGCGTCCAGCCATCCATTCTGGCCGGTGGTGCAGTGTGCACTTGCCAGCCCCCCACCCGGCCCATCCACAACGGAGGCATTTAGCAATTAACAATTCACCTGTGTGTTTGACAAAAGTTGAAGAATGTTTAGCAGCGTGTTAATTGTAAACAAATGCTACAAATTATGATGTTGTAAACAAATGCTACAAATTCTGATGTTGATTTGTGAATCGAAACGCGTTAGAATTGTTTGACTTTTCTTTTGATGAAAATGACATATGATTGGCACAAATGATCATGATAACAAATGATCACAAACAACTTGTTTACAACCTGTGTGCTGCTTACCTTTTATAGTAATCAACATGGTGATACACACTTTTTTATTTTCTCGCTACTGGGTCATATGCGTTGGTTGTAAGGAAAATAACAGGCGTACGAATATTACCAAACTGCTTACTATTTTTCGGCAGGCCCTACGCTTGCATTGGAGACATGCTGAAGATGACCCCGACTGCTGTACGGAGTCTTATCCAACGGACCCCAGTTCCACCGACAACTCTCAACCTGCATCTGCTCCCAGATTCGACAACTTCACCATTGGAGCTATACGGCGACACATCCATGCCAGGGACCAGGGTCGCCGCAAAGGAGTACCTGACGGTGAAGAGCATCACTGACGGACTGCATGAGGATCGAATTGTGAAGAGCACCTCGTTTTCCACCATTTGGTGAGTGTTCCACCCGATGGGATTCCGCTACAGGACGTCTCAGCGGAAGATGTGCCTGAGGAAAGAGTACCTGGAAAGAGTACCTGGAAAGAGTACCTGGAAAAGAGTAC